>JAFMOC010001353.1:0-22705 GCA_019802505.1 Corydoras sp. C115
TAAAGCGATTTAATGAACCTATAAATAAATGTAGTAAAAAAAAAAAAACAAATCTGTTATGGAAATGTAGTGAGTACAAAGTACAGGGATTTCTTTTGAAATGTAGTTAGTAGAAGTAAAAAGTATTATGTGACAGAAATACTCAGTAAATTACAGATACATTTATTTTATTATTTACTACCTCAGTTCTGACCTTACAAATATTCTTATGGATAAATATGCAAATGTTTCAATCTGAAATCTTGTAGAAAAAATCCCACCACATTTTTTATATATTGTAGCACATATCAGTAGTACTTAAAAAAAAACTTGATAAAAAACACTTCATAAACTCTCTGATCATGTTATCAAAACTGCCCGTTACTGCAGATTCCTTCTTTACAACATCAGGAAGATCAGACCTTTCTTGACTGAACATGCAACCTAGCTGTTAGTTCAAGCCCTCATCCTATCCCGGCTTGATTATTGTAATGCATTGCTTGCCGGTATCCCAGCTTCCACAATCAGGCCTCTACAACTAATTCAGAACTCTGTAGCCCGACTTGTATTCAACCAGCCCAAGCAAACTCATGTCACTCATGTCACTACTCATTTCACTCCATTGGCTCCCTGTAGCTGCTCACATTTAGTACAAGTCACTGACCCTGGCCTACAGAACCATTTCAGGATCTTCCCCATTTTACCTTCACTCTATCTTTTCAATATACACTCCGACTCGTTCACTTCGCTCCAGTGATGATTGTCGCCTGTCGATTCCACCTCACCGAGGAGCTAATTCTCACTCTGTGGCGTTCATCACTGCAAAATGGTGGAACTATCTTCCCAACTCTGTCCGTAAGGCAGGATCACTAGGCATTTTTAAGAAACTACTGAAGACATATCTTTTTTAACAAATACCTATTGTAGGAAAAAAAATCCTTTGGGGTCTTCCCACACAGGTTTGAATTCTGCTGACTATGAGCTCACTAGGATTGTAATTTGGAAGATTTAGCATGAATGCAAAGAAATCTTTTGTTTTAAAAATATCAATGAATCTGATCCTTCATAGATTAGTCTTAAATATTGGAACAGAAATAAAATTGTACTTAATAATATTAACATATTCTTTGCATTAAAGAGTGTTTACAGTCTTATAAAAAAGTGTAGGTCATATCTCACCTTATGTCATGTATTGTGCTAAATTACATACAGCAAGAACAAAAGGTAACAGCTGTTTTTTGATCAGATTATGAGTTTTAATTGTGACAGCAAACTCAATAAATGACGTTCTTCTTGATGAAAATACTTGATTTGATTTTTGATAATAAATTGCCTGAATAATCCAGACAATAACATACTTTAACTTGATAGCACTTTCTGTAAAGTCCACTAAAGAAAGATACCACAGTTGGAGCAGGTTAATGAGAGATGTCCTGAAACTAGAAAGTATTTTGTTTAGTTTAAAAATTTGAATATACTATAAAAGCTTTATATGAAATGTCTCATCTTGTTTACATTTATAGTTAACACTAGCTTTACTTTGAATCTGGTTCAAAAGCAGATGAGCTTTACATTAGAGCAGGGGTGCCCACACTTTTCTGGCTTCTACTTTTCCATTGGACAGGTCATCGTGATCTACCAGGGTTCATGTTTTTTTTAGGATTTTATATTGAACCCGGTTTACACACATCATGTTAGTATTGTCAAATCTGTTAGAATTGCTCTTTTATTAAATACATTCCAGCAAATAGCATGGAGAAAACTTGATTTTAGTTACACCCAAACCACCAAACACACAGTATACAGCACAATGTAAAACAATCACTGTAACCTGCATTTCCCCAAACAGAACATGAACATTAATAAAATCAAATGCATTTGGAGTTTGACATTGTAAAAGAAATATTCATCCTCCCACTCTAAATGAAAGTGGAACATATTAGTTCTTTTGGAGTGAAGTCCTTCACTCATCTTGTCAGTCAAATAAAATGCCAAAACTCAAACAGAATCTAATGTTGATTATTCGCAAGGCAGTACTTCGGCTTTAGGCACGGTGGCGTGACCACGTTCCGGGTTTTGGGAACAGCGAGAGAGACTGGGGAGGGGGGTCATCAATGCATGACATATTTTATTTTACCTATGTTTTTTATAAACTGTGTTCAGTAATTTGACCACTAGATTTCACTTCAAAAACTGGGCTAGATTGTGTCCAGATACACTCATTTCTTAATGATTTTTTTAAAATAAATACATTTATGAATCAAACCCTCTCATTCTTAATAGCTTTAATAGTATTGAGCCACATTACCTTCCTTACAAACCTTAAACAACAATCCAGTTTAAAACTCCTATTATAATTTGTAAGTTGTACCTTATTTTGTCGTGTTAGCATTTTTAATTTGTTAGCATTGCTAACATTTGTTATCACAGCTGATACACTGGACGTGTTCACTATTTTTACTTTAGTCGGAGGAACAACCAGTCAGGGCTTTAAGATTCTGACAAAGAAAATGAATACTGCCTGTCTGAAATAGAGCTAATGCTCGATGGATGGTCTTTATTTTTAATAAACTTTAAAAGTTGTGTAATTAGAGAACATAAAGCTACTTACTCTGTTTGTAACTTGTCTGTTCCTCTCTGTTTTTGATCAAGTTTTTTGTAAACCTCTGCTGTTATTATTGAAGAATGATTTTATAAAAGCCTCATGTTCCTGCACTTGTGTTTACTACATTACTGCAGTCATTCATTCAGGAGAACATATCAAAGAGTTTTAGTTCAGGTTTCTTTACGGAACACTTTTTATAATAGTGCATTAGTGCTTACAATGTAGTACTTTACATTTACATTTACATTTAGTCATTTAGCAGACGCTTTTATCCAAAGCTTTACAATGTTCTAATCATGACCCCCAAAAAGAGCTCATGATGTGAACATGCATCTAAACTTATGACAGTAGAGAGCAGATTAAAAGAACTGTGTAGAACAAACTGTACAACCTGAGTCGATTCACACAAAAGAGTCTTTTTACAGCCTTCAACCTTTTTATCCCAAATCACTGGTGTAACTTTTTAATTAAACTCAATACTATGTTAATAGTTGTGACTTGTGTTTTATTTTCCAACAAGAATTCCTTTTAAATTCAATTATTCTGTTCTTGCGTTTTTTTTTTATTTAAGCATCTTTGTGTCTCAAATAGATCTACAGTTCTTATATTAGTTCACTATCTAGGGTGTAAAGCACAGGACGTAAAGCTGCATTTAGTGCACTTCCTTCTTAGGTGCTGTATTATAAGTGCTGTAAATGTACATCTGTATCTACTGCTATCTTGTGGTGAAAAAAATGGCAATATCTGATTTTTACATTTGTATCATCAGATTAATATAAATGTTTAAAAGCCCAAAAAAACTATATTAAAAGTTAATTAAACTAAATGTAATAAAATGTGCACAGTGTAACTTGAGGGACAGTTGATTTAATAACATTATGAAACACATTAAAATCCATTTTATCTCACAACGAGCAGGACTTCAAGAAGAGGAATTTTACTCACTGCTTCCATCTTGTGGAATAAAAATGTAATAACCCATAAACTAAACATTATTTTAACTATTTATATAATCTCTTTAGTGTTTTATTATTAGTAGTGTTTTTACTATTTCAACAGTTTACATTGTATTTTTAGCAGTTTTGATCTTTCTAATTTTAACTAATTTTTTAACTAAAGTTTCATGTAAAAGTCATTTGTCTGTTTTAAAAATAAACCTTAAATCCAGTCAACAGAGCAGACCTTAAACCTTTTATATCTTCATGTAATCCAGGACAGAGCCCATGATATTGAAATGACACATTCTAAAAGTGTTTTGTAACGAACTGATATAGTTTCTTCATCCATCCTTTATCTTCCGCTTTATCCTATATTAGGGTTGCGGGGGGGGGTTCCCCATGCCCACCCAGGGGAGAACTTTTCGGGCGCTGGGCAGATACACCCAGGACAGGGCGCCAATCCATCGCTGGGCACACACTCACTCACTCACACAAATACACTCAATATGGGGCAATTTGGAGAACACAATTGACTTGATCCATGTTTTTAGACTGTGGGAGGAAACCGGAGAACCCGGAGGAAACCCACGCAGACACGGGGAGAACATGGAAACTCTACCCAGATGGGGATTCGAACCGGGAATCCCTAGTGCTGAGAGGCGAACGTGCTAACCACTAACCCGACGCGCTGCCCTGATGTAGTTTCTTTATGTATGAAATTATATTGAATTTTAAATGGATCCTACATTTTGAAAAACATCAAATTAGTCACTATTGAAAAACACTCTTTTGAGTCACAGATTTAAAAAAGATATTAAAATGACATTAAATGTCAAACAACATTTTTATAATGAACAGTGAAAGGAGAAATGTGTAATTGCAGATTTTATCCAATTGGTGGCAGAAGTCATTGGAATTCAAGAGTATAAATTTAAGGTTTAGAGATGAAACGAGTGTATTTTTAAAACATAATGTTATAATATTTATAATCTGCTGTTTCTTTTGTTACATACTGCATAGCAAATTCTACATTTTGATTAATTTATTTAATTTTTAACACATTTATATTATACAGTATTCAATAGTGAAATGTAAATGTAGTTTCTCATCTCAAGAGGGCAGCAGTCATACATCTTCAGGTACAGTGCTGTTAGTTTTAATGGGACAAAGAAGAATGACACAAGGCTGGACTAAAGGTAATACACATTCTATTTTTAAAAAGGTTCACTACCTGTGACGTTCCATCCTGTGTTTCACACACTAGATAGTGCACTAATATAAGAACTGTAGAGCCATTTGAGACAAAAGAATGTCCTAAACAAAGTGTTCGTACAGAATAAATTGGTTCAAGGGAAATTATATATATATACTTTTCCCTGGATTTGAGGGAATTTTTTCACATGAATGTCTTTGGGGCGGCACTGTGGCTTAGTGGCTAGCACGTTCGCCTCTCAGCACTAAGGATTCCCGTTTCGAAGCCACATCTGGGTGGAGTTTCCATGTTCTCCCTGTGTCTGTGTGGGTTTCCTCTGGTTTCCTCCCACATTCCAAAAACATGGATCAATTGAATTCTCTTCATTGCCCCATATACTGTAGAGTGTGTCTGTGTGAGTGAGTGTGTGCAAAGCGATAGATTGGCGCCCTGTCCTGGGTGTATCTGCCCAACGCCCGAAACGTTGTCCCCTGGATGGGCATGGGGAACCCCACCGCGACCCTAATAGAGGATAAAGCGGAAGACAATGAATGAATGAATGTCTTTGTTAGGGTTTTTGATCAGGAAATAATAAACCTGATTTCCCCTGGATGGGCATGGGGAACCCCATCGCGACCCTAATAGAGGACAAAGCGTAAGATAATGGATAATGGGGTTTTTCATACAATACACTATGATATAAACATATTCATTATTTTATAATGAATAAGATATGAAGTGCATAATTTATCAAATAAATACATTTTAAATAAATAATTAAAGAAAACAGGATACTGTTAGTTGAATATCTGACTCAGTGTTTCCACCTTACACTTCTATACCTCTAACTAATCAGAATCAACATAGGAGACAAATATTACTCTTACAAATAAGGTTTAGGGAGAAAATGAGTTTGCTTTCTTTGGCTGGGTGTTTTAACCTTAAACTCATCTCTTTTAAAGGAGATGAAAGAAAGCCACTAAGTGGCAGCAGTGGGATTTGAACCCACACCTCCAAAGAGACTGGAGCCTTAATCCAGCGCCTTAGACCGCTCGGCCACGCTACCTTTTTATCAGTATCTCTAAGAAAAATTCATTCTCACAATTTCATATCTGGGGCTCTATACATCACCTACTGTCTTGTTCAAAATAGTATCATTCACATGGAATAAATGTTCATTTAATGTTTTAAATGACATTAAAAATGATCTGTTGGTAATTTGAATCCACACCTCCAAAGGGACTGGAGCCTAAATACAGGGCTTTATAATCGCTCAGCCACGCTAGCAGCCATTGTGAACACTTTTTTTAATCAGGTAAATACCATCCAGACATGAATATGGAGAAAATACATAAGATGCATAAGTGCCACTCCAAACTAGAGCAGTCATCTTTTTAAAGGAATATATAAGAGCTTAATGTGTCAGCAGTGGGAATTTAACCCACGCCTCCAAAGAGTCTGGAACCTTGGACCGCTCGGCCACAATACCTGTTCATTGCAGAACACTGGAGACAAACATAATGTGATCAGTGTGAGCTAGAGTTAAAGACAAATGTTTTCAGGGCTTCTAAAAAAATAAACTCACAATTTTATCTAAATGTTCATTCAACATTTTTAGTGACAGTAAAAATAAAAAAGGACCTGTTGGCAGGGGGGAATTAATTTTTTTCTTTTAGAAGTCATAAAATATAAATATTTAACACTGTTTCACACTGACCTCATTATGTGAGAGCACTATTTTTCTCCTGTCTAACTTATGTCAGGGTCTAGACGGTAGCATGGCTGTGTGTTTTAAGGATCTGTGTTAAGGCTCCAGTGTCTTCGGAGGTGTGGGTTCAAATCCGATGGCTGCCATTAGGAACTGTTGTGTGTTCGTTTAAAAGGACGATTGTTCAAGGTTAATGGATCATAATCAAGTAACACACAACCTCTTGTTTCTAATATTATGTGTCTTTGTTATGTACAGGACAAAGAAGCTAAAATACTAAATGTTTTCTCTTAAATAGCTGGACTTTTAGCTGGATTTGAGGGAATGTATGTCACATGAATGTCTTTTTTGGGGCATTTGATCAAGAAATTATTCACCTGATTTATTTCCTCCCTATTTGTGTCTTGATGGTATTTACCTGATTAAAAACATCAGTTGCTCAAGTTCCATGCAATATCAGGTAGCATGGCTGAGCGGTCTAAGGCGCTGGAGTTAGGCTCCAGTCTCTTCGGAGGCGTGGGTTTAAATCCCACTGCTACCAACTGATCCTTTTTTGTTATTATTTCACTTAAAACAAGACGCCATAATGCCCTTTCAAAAGTCTTTCATTGATCGGACTTTGATGAAAGCATCGTTGGTTTTCCAGGGAACCCTCCATGACTTTGCCTCCAGCAAAAAAAAAAAAATTAAAGTTACATTGGAGAACGCAGGGATCAAGCCTGCTACCTCTCGCATGCTACACAAGTGCTCTACCATTTGAGCTAATTCCCTATTTAACATTTAAGTTTTAATTTTCTCTTAGGTCAATAGATCTTTATAAAATATTGATCATTAAAACTTCATTCATTCATTTGCTTTATCCTATATTAGGGTCGCGGTGGGGTTCCCCATGCCCATCCAGGGGAGAACGTTTCGGGCGCTGGGCAGATACATTCAGGATAGGGCGCCAATCTATCGCTGGGCACACACTCACTCACAGACACGCACACATACAAACTATATGGGGCAATTTGGAGAACTCAATTGACTTGATCCATGTTTTTGGACTGTGGGAGGGAACCAGAGAACACGGAGGAAACCCACGCGGACACGGGGAGAACATGGAAACTCCACCCAGATGGGGATTGTAACCGGGAATCCCTAGTACTGAGAGGCATACGTGCTAACCACTAAGCCACCATACCGCATCATTAAAACTTTTCAATGCAAAGCCAGCCTGGAATCTAAACAGAAAATGCTCATTCTGGAACGCATGAAGTACCTATCAGGCCGGTTAGCTCAGTTGGTTAGAGCGTGGTGCTAATAACGCCCAGGTCATAGGTTCGATCCCTGTGTCGGCCATTTCTGCAAAAATATTTTGGTGTTAAAGGCGAACAGCCTTTCTTAGGGAAATGAAAGACACCAACAACAGAACAAACACAATAACTTAAAAAATTTTGAAGTTGTAATCAATTCCTAATTAACAGCTGTGATTAAAACCTTCTCCACAGAAAAACAGACACATGACCAAGAAACTAGAAAGAAAGTTAATCTGTGTAACAAGAAGTGTATAACACAACAACACTTCAGTCATCGGATCTGAAATATCCAGGTTCTCATTAATTTATCTCATTTTTAACTAGTGCATTATTAGACACAACTCTTCTTTATATCAGGCAGCACGGTGGCTAAGTGGTTAGCACAGTTGCCTGTCAGAACTAGGTTCTTTTGGTTCGAATCCCAATCTGGGTAGAGTTTCCATGTTCCCCCCCCGTGGTTTCCACTGGGTTTCCCCGGTTTCCTCCCACAGTCCAAAAACATGGATCCAGGTAAATTGAATGCTCAAAATGCCCCCTCTCTGGTGACGTAGCATAGGAGGCCGCCCTTCCGCTCTCTCATTTTCTTTCGCTTTGTCTCTTTTCGCTTTCTTAAATAAATATCACTTATTTTAATATGCATTGTCTCACAAGAATATTATTTTCACCACACCTCGTACTACCGTAAGGCTGACTACCATGTGAACAAAATTCTAAGAGAACCCTATATATGTGTGCATCCTGGAAAGGTGGAGAAAACCAACTATACTGTAAATTCATCAAACCTGATTGTTATTCGATGCTGTGGCCCCTCCCCCCCCCCCCCCCTTTTTTTTTTTTTTTTTTTTTTTACAACAGGTATTTGTTAAAGAGATGCGTCTTCAGTAGTTTCTTAAAACTGTTTAGTGATTCTGCCTTACGGACAGAGTTGGGAAGAATGTTCCACCATTTTGCAGTGGTGAACGCCACGGAGTGAGAATTAGCTCCTCGGTGACGTGGAATCGCCAGACGGCGATAATCACTGCAGTGAAGTGAACGAGTCGGAGTATATTTTGAAAAGATAGAGTGAAGGTAGGAGGGGGAAGATCCAGAAATGGTTCTTTATGCCAGAGTCAGTGACTTGTACTGAATGCGAGCAGCTACAGGGAGCCAATGGAGGGAAGTGAGTAATGGAGTGACATGAGTTCGCTTGGGCTGGTTAAACACAAGTCGGGCTGCAGAGTTTTGAATTAGTTGAAGAGGTCTGATTGTGGAAGCTGAGATACCGGCAAGTAGCGCATTACAATAATCAAGCCGGGATAGGACTAGGGCTTGGTAGCATGTTCAGTCAAAAAGGGTCTGATCTTCCTTATGGTGTAAAGAAGGAATCTACAGGAACGGGTGGTTTTGTATATATATATATATATATATATATATATATATATATATATATATATATTATTATATATTATTTATTTTTAAAAATTCGATCACGTTAGCTTTGTCTAAATTAAAAAGCCTTACGTCTTTGAGTATGAGAGGTCCAGGGTTCAAGACTATATGAGCACAGAAAAGTGTTCAGTTTGTTTAGACTTTAAACACTTTTTTTTAATCAAATTTATTTTATGAAAAATAAAAGAAACAGAACACTGAGAATAATTGTTACAAATACTTAGAAAAAAAGCTTAGAAAAAATGTTTTAAAAATCTAATCATTAATAGATTTACATTTACAATCTCACAGTTAAGGACAACAAACAATAAACTCTTCTAATAAACATAATATCACTCCACAGCCCATAACAAACCAATTTAACTATTATTCTCAGCTACAGCTCACTTAAACAAGGCTTGTTGGTCTATGGATGTTATTTTCTCTTTGGGTGTGAAAGTTTCCTAGGTTCAAATGCCGGATGAGCCCAAGCTAGTATTCTGGTTGTTATCTTCTTAAACAAAATACCAAGAAAATTATTTAATTTATATAAACACAAGAAAATTCAATTAAGTGGATCTATAATAGATTAATAATCTTTACAATACTTGATCAAATTTATATAAAATTATAACATTATTGACAAATCAGTCTTTATTGTCATTTCCTCAGAATACAGGTTCACAGTAATATGAGTTTAGGCTTCTTTGGGATCTTGGTTCCATACAAGAAAATCAGGATGAAATTCACTTCAAACTCTGTCTGATTTCTGTTGGTGGTGGTGCATTCCTGCAGGATGGACTCACTGGACTTATATAGTTTTTCCAACTGTTGACTACAGTCACATGATCAATACACAATCTGTACATGGCTGTCCTACACTGTTGATTCTACTTTTTCGCTCAAGGAAGTTAGGTTCCCTGCTGAGCCGTGGTCCTCTCAAGGTTAAGCTATCAATACTTTCCTTTAAAATAGGAACTGTTAGAAGTGGGATTCGAACCCACGACTCAGTTAGAGACTACAACCTGAATGCAGCGCCTTAGACCGCTCTGCCATCCTGACACACAACCTGTCAAGCTAACATGACAAAGAAGAGATCCGAAGACATGTCTCTTATACTGTAAAGCCCACACTTTTCTGGCCCGAGATCTACTTTTCCATTGGACATTGGATTTTCAATTTTAAAGCTAGTGATTTTTTAAAGGGTTATAGAAGTGACATTGTCCTGACAGAACATGATTAAACTCATGCACTTCAGTGTACAGGATCATCTTCTTACCATCACACATCATTCATTTATTCATTCAGCAGAGAGTAAATGAATAAACACCCAGAATGTTCCTACCTCTTCTTCTGATATTTCTAAATGTATTTAACTAAGACTCAGGCTCTGACCCCTCATTTCTTCTTCCATATATATTTGTGCTGAAAGTCTCATTGTGTATGTTTTTGTTTGAGTTGTGCGTCTTAAAAGCAGATGTTATTAAAAAAAAATAATTAAGATTTGACTTTGTCTCTTTGTCCTAGGCACCTGTTACATAGGATTATCTGTCTTTTATGTATTTAAACAGTATTAAATTATAAAAATCTCAAAGAGAATATATATATATATATATATATATATATATATATATATATATATATATATATATATATATATATATATATTGTGAAATTATGTGATGAAGTGTAGAGATAAAAAAAATGTCAAAGGACAGGGTGCTGACTAGTTTCTGCAAATAATTTAAATATATTTTAATCTCAATACATTATTTAAGAATCACTCTGTACCTCCAAACTCTCATCCAATGAACTACACTTCTGGATTCCTCTGAGAGAAAATTACAAAAACAATGATAATATGCAATTGATAATTTATAATAATGCACACGTCTGACCGCATGACAATGGAAATGTGTTGCAGAAAACCAGTTTATTTTTCTTTCAGTAAATGCATTTATTCACTATATTTTATTATAGTGTGTTTGTAAAAACACTTCTTGTCCCTGTGGTTTATTCACAATAATGCACGCACTCTCATGCCTTTTTGCTTTATTATGCACAAGCTTGGGTGCATATACATATAACAATACATGATCACAATAAATGACTTGGCCTTTAACACCACCATTCAGTATCATTAATAAATGTTAATTTATCCTCAATCACTACTATAACATCATATACATTAGTGGCTTTCAGCGTAAAAACATCCCTGTCGTTTAGAAATGTTAACTTTACTTTGTGTCGTTAAATCATCAAGGGTGTAAATATGCAATATGTAACACAACAACACAACTCAGTGTTATCCTGAGTGCGGGGTTACTGATTTAGTTCTGACTGAATGTAGTGGTACATTATTGAACTGTTTCCGTTACTAAAGCGTCTTTCAAACAATGATCAATACAGGAATATGGTTTCTCTCCTGTGTGAATGCGCTGATGTGATTTTAGATGACTCTGTCGAGAAAAACTCTTCCCACACTGTGAGCAGGAATATGGTTTCTCTCCTGTGTGAATGCGCTGGTGAAGTTTTAGAGTACTCTGCACAGTAAAACTCTTTCCACACTGTGAACAAGAAAATGGTTTCTCCCCAGTGTGAATGCGCTGGTGAAGTTTTAGACTAACCTCTTGCGAAAAACTCTTCCCACACTGTGAACAGGAATATGGTTTCTCCCCAGTGTGAATGAGCTGATGTGTTTTTAAATGACTCTGCACAGTGAAACTCTTCCCACACTGTGAACAAGAATATGGTTTCTCTCCAGTGTGAATGCGCTGGTGAAGTTTTAGATGAGTCTGTTGAGTAAAGCTCTTCCCACACTCTGTGCAGTAATATGGTTTCTCTCCTGTGTGAATGCGCTGATGTGATTTTAGAATACTCTGTTTAGAAAAACTCTTCCCACACTGTGAACAGGAATATGGTTTCTCTCCTGTGTGAATGCGCTGATGACTTTTTAGACTACTCTGTTCAGTAAAACTCTTCCCACACTGTGAGCAGGAATATGGTTTCTCTCCTGTGTGAATGCGCTGATGACTTTTTAGATGACTCTGTTTAGAAAAACTCTTCCCACACTGTGAACAGGAATATGGTTTCGCTCCTGTGTGAATGCGCTGATGACTTTTTAGACTACTCTGTTCAGTAAAACTCTTCCCACACTGTGAGCAGGAATATGGCTTCTCTCCTGTGTGAATGCGCTGATTACTTTTTAGATGACTCTGCACAGTAAAACTCTTCCCACACCGTGAGCAGGAATATGGTTTCTCTCCTGTGTGAATGCGCTGGTGACGTTTTAGATGACTCCGCTGAGTAAAACTCTTCCCACACTGTGAGCAGGAATATGGTTTCTCTCCTGTGTGAATGCGCTGATGTGATTTTAGAATACTCTTTACAGTAAAACTCTTCCCACACTGTGAACAGGAATATGGTTTCTCTCCTGTGTGAATGCGCTGATGACTTTTTAGATGACTCTGCACAGTAAAACTCTTCCCACACTGTGAGCAGGAATATGGTTTCTCTCCTGTGTGAATGCGCTAATGTGTTTTAAGACCAGATTGAGTTGTAAAGATATTTCCACACTGCACACAGAAAAAGTATTTTGCTTTGATGGACATACACTGGTGTTTTTTGAGTTCAGACATTTTGGTAAAATTTTCATCACAACTTAAGCAGTTAATTTTCTTCTTGGTCATGTCTTTGTGAGAATTCAGCAAGGTCATGAAGGCTCCCGCTTCTGTTTAGAGAACAATTTGTAAAAGTCAGACAACTAATTCAGTAATTAAACACGTAAACAATGTATGAAAATAACTAACCAACAAGTCCTTGGTTTGTATAACTAGGACAAAAATCATTTCATCAAACGAAAAGCTAAGTTTTTTAATCAAATAAGTAGCTGCTTTAGATTTTTTATTATTATTGTCATGTTTAATGACCAATCAAAAACATTTTTTATGATAATGTATAAATCTATGAGAGTTTCTGTCAAGGTTCATCTTTACTCATATCCAGAATTCCCTCTGATATGTTTTGCTGCTTGGCAATTATTCTAATTGAAAACTTAGAGGTGTCACGAGCACCTGCTGCACCTGTCCCTCGTTGTCGGTCCTCATTGTCTCACTTGGGTGATTGGTTGGGTTTGTCACGTTTAGTTGATTTTCTATTTAATCTGTTTTATCCTTGTATACTGCGCACGTCTTTATTTTGTGGTTTCTACACCCAATGTCATGTCGTTCTGTTTGTTCCCCATTTTTGTTGGTGTCCCTACACCAATTTTTATTAAAGTTAACCTTTTTGGATTTTATCCCGGTGTCTTGGACTCTCCTTCCGCGCAAAACCACGGTACGGCGCTGCGCACCTTCTCCGCGTGGGTCGTGTACCGTGGGGGCGTTCGCCGTGGACCGACGCACGTAATTTTCCCCACGTGGTCGGTACCCGGGAACGCCCACTAGGCGCGAGCGGCTGAACGCAGCTCTATCCCCGCGTTAGCCGCCCCTACTTCCGGGTCAGAACGGACGATCTCTGACAGAAAGACGTGCCCACGATCTGGAGAGTACTGGACACCTGGGGTCACCCTACGTGTGCTGAGGACCAGAGGCTGAACCGCCGATCTGACCGAGTCCGAGAACCGGGGACCGCCAGCGGCAGAGCCCGGCTACCGGAGGGCGGCAATCGTCGAGTCGGGACCGACTGAGGCCGTTTTCCATCGGTCCCGAGCACCAGAGGCCGCCCACTTCGGACTCGGAGCACCAGGAGGTGCATGCCCCAGCCTCGCAACCAGAGGACGTTGATCTGCGCTGCGATAGGACGCGTCCTCGCCGTCAGCTGGGAGCAACCGGCTGGTTCAGCCCGAGGGACTTGTTACCCCCCCCCCCCCCGTTTGTTATTTTTGCATGTTTATATTATGGTTATTATTTTTGTTCTTTTTGTTTGGGTCGCTTTCCTTTTTGCGCGACCCTTGGGGTGGGGGTATGTCACGAGCACCTGCTGCACCTGTCCCTCGTTGTCGGTCCTCATTGTCTCACTTGGGTGATTGGTTGGGTTTGTCACATGTTTAGTTGATTTTCTATTTAATCTGTTTTATCCTTGTATACTGCGCACGTCTTTATTTTGTGGTTTCTACACCCAATGTCATGTCGTTCTGTTTGTTCCCCATTTTTGTTGGTGTCCCTACACCAATTTTTATTAAAGTTAACCTTTTTGGATTTTATCCCGGTGTCTTGGACTCTCCTTCCGCGCAAAACCACAGGCCGTGGACCGACGCACGTAATTTTCCCCGCGTGGTCGGTACCCGGGAACGCCCACTAGGCGCGAGCGGCTGAACGCAGCTCTATCCCCGCGTTAGCCGCCCCTACTTCCGGGTCAGAACGGACGATCTCTGACAAGAGGTGGGCAAGAATAATAAAAAAGAGGTGGGCAGGAATAATAATGTTAATAAATAGAGATAATAAAATACCTTTAAAGTTTCTTTTATTTTACCTGAATCAATTAAAATTATTTTACAACGTCAATAACAATATCATGGAAATAAAACAAAAATGTATGTGTGCCTCGGCCGTGGGGTTTGTTTGTTTTTGGGTTCTGTGTTTGTGTTCCTGTGTTTAGTTAATTAGCTTCGCAGGTTCATTGGGTGTTTTTGTGCACGTGTTGGGATATGTTAAGGTATTTAGTTCCGGGGTTACATGTCGTCCATGCGCGTCTTCGTTTTATGTTACACTTGTCCATTGTACCTGTGTGTTTGGTTTTTTGAGCACCGTTAATAAAATTCCTTCTTTCGTTCTACCTGCGTGCCTGGCTCCCTTCTGCGCGTTAGAGCGCCGCAGCTCTGCGCTGTATTTGCGCAGCCGCGTTCAGTTCCAGGTGGACTTGTGTGACAATGTGCATGTTTTATTCATGTGTATTAACCTTTAATTACAATTATTTAAAATATATTTTTTATATTTATTTGTGTTTTTGCTTTCAAACTGATGCTACAATAAGTGAAAATATGTTATTACAATGTGTAATATTGGAACATATTCAGGAAAAATTTGGGACAATATGAAAAATGTAAATAAATTACTTAAATATGAATTACGAATGAACCCAAGATTTCAAAATCAAAATCATTTAATTTGCTTATTAATTGCTGCATTTCAGTCCTACAACACATTCTAAACAAAGTTGGCACTGGGGCAATTCAGGGCTAAAAATAAGGTCCAACGTGGTTATGTAAGAGGTGCCTAGGGCACCTGTCACCTGTGTTGTGTTTCGTCCCGTTCATTTGAGTTAATTAACGTTCTGTGCTCGTTAGTTTAGTTAATTAACTCCGTTTTGTTATTGGTCTGTCTTGTGCACGTGATCGGGTGTCCTTTTGTATTTATGTCCATTGTTTCGTGTCTTTGGTGCTGGTCGTGTTTTCTTTGTCACATAGTCTTTTATGTACCTCATGCTTTTTGGTGTCCTGCACCTTAAATAAATCTGTTCTCGCTACCTGCGTGCCTGGCTCCCTTCAGCGCGGTAATACGCCGGTTTTGCGCGTCCGATGCGCTTCCGCTTCTGCCGAGGTAGACTATCGTGACATAACGACCAGCCAAGGAAATTTGGGGAGTCCAGAGCCCAGGTAAGCTTTTTCTAAATTTTTCTTTGCGGGGGGCATGTAGCCTCGTACTCGCGGCGCGTTCCGCTGTGTCCGCGAGTGCGCTGCTATGCCGCCGTCCCGGAGCCGTAAGGACGGCCCGAATTATGTAATGTCTATGTGGGATTATGATTCCGATGTGAATGGTTGTGGAGGTACGGGTACGAAGCGCTCTGCGCTGAGGAGGGTTTGGACTTGGTTCCGATCTCCGATGACGAGGGCGAATCGTACCTGTATGGGCATATTCTGCCCATACGGACCCTCCTCAACTCTGAGGAGTTCTGGACGGACGCTCCGGTCCAGTTTGTTAAAACCCACGTGGCGAGATCCGGACGCAGAGCGCGCCGGCGCGGTGCTAAGTCACGGCGTGCGCGCTGCGCGGCTGCCGAGCGCGGTACGTGTGCCGCGGGGCAGTCACGTGACGCATCAGCGCCGGACCGCGCGGTGTCTGGATCGCGCTGCGAGGGGGCGGTACCGGAGCCAACACTCGGGGGGGTAAATGTGGATCCGTGTCCCCCTGTCTCGTGTGTCCAGTCCGTCTTCCCCACGTCTGATATGTCAATGTGTTTGGGCAATGCGGGGGGTGTGTATATGTTCTGTGTGCAGGATGGAGCGCCCGAGGTGCCGGCCGAGGTCCGCCCAGTGTGCGTGCCCGCCGAGGTCCTGCGAGGGTGTGAACCCGCAGAGGTCCGCCCAGCGTGCGTGCCCGCCAAGGTCCAGCCAGCGTGCGTGCCCGCCGAGGTCCTGCCAGCATGCGTGCCCGCCGAGGTCCTGCCAGCATGCGTGCCCGCCGAGGTCCTGCCAGCATGCGTGCCCGCCGAGGTCCTGCCAGCATGCGTGCCCGCCGAGGTCCTGCCAGCGTGCGTGCCCGCCGAGGTCCTGCCAGCGTGCGAATCCGCTAAGGTCCAGCCAGCATGCGTGCCCGCCGAGGTCCTACCAGCACGTGTGCCCATCCCGAAGTCCGTGGGCGTCACGCCGCCCATCCCGAAGTCCGTGGGCGTCACGCCGCCCATCCCGAAGCCCAGGGGCGTCACGCCGCCCGTACCGAAGCCCAGGGGCGTCACGCCGCCCGTTCCGAAGCCCAGGGGCGTCACGCCGCCCGTTCCGAAGCCCAGGGGCGTCACGCCGCTCGTACCGAAGCCCAGGGGCGACACGCCGCCCGTTCCGAAGCCCAGGGGGCCGCACGCCGCCGCCCAGCCCGAGCAGCAGGGGCCGCACGCCGCCGCCCAGCCCGAGCAGCAGGGGCCGCACGCCGCCGCCCAGCCCGAGCAGCAGGGGCCGCACGCCGCCGCCCAGCCCGAGCAGCAGGGGCCGCACGCCGCCGCCCAGCCCGAGCAGCAGGGGCCGCACGCCGCCGCCCAGCCCGAGCAGCAGGGGCCGCACGCCGCCGCCCAGCCCGAGCAGCAGGGGGGCCGCACGCCGCCGCCCAGCCCGAGCAGCAGGGGCCGCACGCCGCCGCCCAGCCCGAGCAGCAGGGGCCGCACGCCGTTGCCCAGCCCGAGCAGCAGGGGCCGCACGCCGCCGCCCAGCCCGAGCAGCAGGGGCCGCACGCCGCTCGCCACGCCGCCAGGGGGCGTCCGCCTCGCCACGCCGCCCGATGGGGGCGTCCACCGGACCACGCTGCCAGAGGGCGTGGCCCACTCCTCGTCCGACGGGGGCGCCCGCCTCGCCACGCAGCCAGAGTACGTGGCCAACTCCGCGCCCGACGTGGGCGTCCACCGGACCACGCAGCCAGTGGGCGTGGCCCACTTCTGATCTGACGTTGCAGCCAAAGGGCGTTCGGCATGCCTCACCCGCAGAGGGCGTCCACCCGAGGGCGCCTTCCAAGCCCCGCTCAAGGAGGGCGGAGGACCCCCCCCCCCCCCCGGGACTGTTTTTTTTTCTCTTGGTCGCGTCACTCCGTTGTGCGACCGCTGGGGCGGGGGTAATGTAAGAGGTGCCTAGGGCACCTGTCACCTGTGTTGTGTTTCGTCCCGTTCATTTGAGTTAATTAACGTTCTGTGCTCGTTAGTTTAGTTAATTAACTCCGTTTTGTTATTGGTCTGTCTTGTGCACGTGATCGGGTGTCCTTTTGTATTTATGTCCATTGTTTCGTGTCTTTGGTGCTGGTCGTGTGTTCTTTGTCACATAGTCTTTTATGTACCTCATGCTTTTTGGTGTCCTGCACCTTAAATAAATCTGTTCTCGCTACCTGCGTGCCTGGCTCCCTTCAGCGCGGTAATACGCCGGTTTTGCGCGTCCGATGCGCTTCCGCTTCTGCCGAGGTAGACTATCATGACAGGTTACATAACAATGTGTTATGTAATTATGTAATTAGTGTTATGTAATTTTACCTGAATCAATTAAATTATTTTACAACATCAACAAATCATGGAAATAAAACAAAAATGTATGTGAATGTTTTATGCATATGTGTATTAACCTTTGAATTATTTGAAATATAATTCTATATTTATTTGTGTTTTTTATTTCAAACTGATACAATAAGTGAAAATTGTTAATTTGGTCATAACACATACAATAAATACAAATATAGGAATGTAGCAAACATGTTTTTGTCCTATTATGTCTGAGTTAGTTGTATGTAAAAAAGTTAGTTGTATGTAAAAAAAAAAATGACTAAATGTATGTAGGTTAATGAGTACTAATGTGTTAATGTGTTAAAGTCATCTTCTCAGTAACAGTAAGAATTATAGAGTAAACCTTTTTCGTTTCATACATTAAAAAATTCTACTGGTCACAGTACCTGGAGAAGTTTTAGTCAACTTAAATTCTATTCTAAATCAAGGGAACATGTTTTTTTTCCCCAACATTCAATATGTAATAAATTAGAACATATTTAAGAAAAAGTTGGGACAATATAAAAAATGCAAATACATTTGCAGTGTTACTTAAATATGAATTAAGAATGAACCCAAGATTTTTATGTTTTGTCGAATTAATTTAATTTAATTATTAATTCCTGCATTTCAATCCTACAACATATTCTAAAAAGTTTAGACTCTGTGCAATTCAGGGCTAAATATATGGTTTGAAAATGATGTAAAGTTTACAGAGGATTGTAATCATGATTTAGATTTTAAAAAGCAGCATGAGAAGAAAAAAATGGCAATTCAGTGGTTAGGTTGTTGGGCTATCAGTCTGAAGCTTTCAATCCCAAGTCGAACAATAGGGACCGTAGTGCAAGGTATCATGGCTGTATCATGGCTGACCCTATACTCAGATGCCGACCAAGTATTTGGTTGATGGCTAAATGATCAATAATAAGTACAAAGATGAGCAGAAGATCTGCAGCTTGAGAAATTTTTTACTTTTTAATTATACGAAAACTATTTAAACAATTCCCACAAGTTCAGTGCAGTCACAGCTGACACTGCCTCCCAAAAAAGCACTTACACACAAATGATCAATCAGTGCTCTTATTTAAAGTTATTTCAGTCTGTCTCTGAAAATTATAATTAGTTTAACTTGGAAGTTATACTTTACCTCAACAAATATCACCACAGAAATAGACAGGTTAGAGCTCCTTTACACTGTAAAAAATATTTGTATGCTTAAGTTCAGTAAACTTAAAAATATATGTGGGCGCAACAGAAAATATAAAAAATGTTACCCCAAAAAGAAAAAAACAGGTTGTGCCAAAAGCTTCGGTATTTGTATTGTTTAACACAAAATTTTATGTTCAGCAAATGAACATAATTGGTTTTAGTCAACTCTGGACAAAACTCTTGTTGAGTGAGCAACAGTGAGGAGGGTGAAACTACTGCGCATGTGCACGAGAGCGCCATTTTTTTTTTGCGCGCGCTTTCTGTACTGGACCGACCCTGAACCGGACTCAACATAAAAAAAGCTTGGACCAGAGGACTTCAAATGCACTCAGAGAAAAGGTGTGTGTGTAATTTTTTTACTAAGCTAACACTAAAACACTATCAACGGGGTCTAATTTTGGCATAGTTTACAAACTTATAACAAAGCTATGCTATCTAGCTATCCATGCTAGTTTAACTTTTTTTTCAAAGCCCAATTTATTTATAAATACGAACTTATATCTGGAAGAATTTTAGCATTTGCTCCAAGCACACACAGATTTGTACTGTAAAACCGTGGTGCTGTGTGTTGACATTGTTCACCGTCGTGTGTATATATTTCTGTAATTGCGAACGTGAGGATTCAAGCAATTCTAAATTAAGAAAATACACGCAACGTTTGTCACTCTGCTTTGATATTGGCACTGTTTTAAGTCTTATTTTATGAAACGATGTATTTGTTGTTATGAATTGTATAAGCTCTTGAGAAAGAAAGAACATTGATGGAGGAGGAGGTGAAGAAAAAAGACATGAGTCCAATGGTCGTGAACTCCAAGATGGAAGTGACTTTCTCCTGGAGAAGAAAGGAAATTGTGCAGAACCAACCTTTGGTATCAACAGTTAAACAAAGATGGCCAGGACTCTTTATTGAGGAACAGGTAAATATTTATTATTAGGCACTACTGTAATAAATGTTTTATACATATGCTTACTCATTCTTTTTTTTTCTCCCCCTTACTCTCTCTTAATCTCTGCATTAGATATATGCAGAGTTTCAACGCATTAACTGCATTGACCTTAAGACAACATTTCTTACATCATTGGACAATCACACCAAAGGCTTTCTAAAGATGTACAGAGTCAAGGCAATTCAGGGAAGATGTGGGGAATTGGAAAAGCTTTTGGAGATATTGGACGCTCAGGTAACGTTTCAATTTCTTCAGGATGGAGTAATATTAATTTGTGTATTCTGGAGGAGTTCATAAAACTTTATATTCAAAAGTCATTATATTCAACTGCCACTATTAATCACATCTCTGCTGTTTTTGTTTGTTTTGTTCATTATTTTGGAACAGACCACAAACCTAACAGCACATAGAAGATCAACTGTTCTTCGAGGTCTTCCCTTGTACATGAGGGAAAAGGCTTCTATTTCAAAGACCATACTGGTAATTAGTTTTTCACACTACTATAAAATACCAATTAATATATGTATATCAGAAATTAGCTGTACTTGTGCAGAAAACTTTGTGTTTGTAATAAATGTTTGTAATAAGATTTGAAACCATTAATAGTGCTCCTAAATTAATGTGTTTCATAGGATACTGAAGCATTGCAGGACCACATGAAAAACATGAAAATGGGGATTTTTGAAATTGTGAAGGAAATTTCTGACCCATTACGATCACTGGCCAGTGTTGCAGTTGTGCTTGAAGAGGAAGTAGTCATGGATAATTTGATTGACTACACTCATGCCTTCATTTTACTTTTTGGTCTTTTGTATGCACTAAACATTGAATATTCTAAAGACTTAAAGTACACATTTGTCCAAAAAGTGTTCCTTCGTCTTGGAAACGAGTGCACTGCCAGAGTGCAGTCTTTAAAAAACAAGTTGGTGCATATGTAATTGCTATGTGGTTTTTTTTTCTTGTTTTTTTTTTATTTTTATTTATTTATTATATGTGATGATTCGAGCTTTTCATTTAGCACATCCAAACCAGAGAGCATAAGTTAAGTTTTTGTATATTTCTTTTTTTCATGCTGCTCGCATTTATGTTATTGAATTTTTTGTTGTTTACACATTTTCCAGCTACTTGGTTTAATGTACATAATTGTCAGTCTACTTTGAGGACTCCGTTCTGTTTTCTGTACAGCAGTTAAAAAGTGGACCAAGAACACTTACCTCAATCTTTGGCAACTATTTGCACTAATTGCTATAGTCAAATATTTTTGGCTGTTATGTAACTAAGTTGGTCACTAATGTTTAGGATTAATAGTAAAACTTTGTGTTTACATTTGTTAAGTTTAAACACTGCATCAGACAGTGAATTTAACAGAAGACACACACATATATATATATATATATATATATATATATATATATATATATATATATATATATATATATATATATATATTCTGTTAAATTCACTGTCTGATGCAGTGTTTAATTTAACAGAAGAAATATATATATATATATATATATATATATATACTATAAAAAAGATGTAATACTGCTATAAAAACATTTTCATTGTGAAGTAATGTGTTACATTTTAAAGCAGTTCTTTTAACATGTTTTTATATTACTGATGACTGTTAAAGTTGTATTTTGTGTAAAAATAAATAACATTTGCTAATGTATGTTTACTTAAGTGTTTATTAATTTAATTTGAAGTTGTTAGCATTTATTAGCTAACTTAAAATATATAGTTTTGTCAATTTTAATAACAATTAATAGTTAACTGAACAAAGCAAATGTAGCTGGCCCAACATGAAATATTTTGTTGGCTCAACTAAAAGTAGTTGGTTCAAACAGAACACTTCACTGGCTCAACTTATCTTTTTTAATTGGGCCAACATTTTTTTTTTAGGATTGTCAGCTCTGAAATTATAATATGCATTTTTTACAGAACTTAAATCAGCCCAACTTAAAAATATAGATGCAACGGGTCACTAAGATTTTTTTAGTTGTGGAGACCTTATTTTTTTTACAGTGTAGGGGTTTAATTGTGACAATAACACTCACATCATCAAAAAAAGAATACTTTAAAGTTTCTATATTGATTAATTGAAAATAAAGTCATATTTTAATCATTACTTACCTTTATCCTTTGTGTCCTAACATGAAGTTGTTTTGCAGTTTAGTCTGGGGAGCAAGGCCCATGTGATGGCTTTATAAATGTTTTAAATTAGTCCAAACCATTTGGAGCAATTCACAGCCCCACCCACACTATCATTTAACAATAGAACTGAGAATTCTTCAGAATTTCTCTTTTTTTTGTTTGTTGTCCTTTTCATAGGTATAAGCATAAAAGCCGCCGCGTATACACGCGACTGAAGGGGAGCCAGGCACGCAGGTAGCAGAGAACATTATTAAAGGTGCAGTGCACCACCAAAACGCTGAGGTACAAAAGGACTAAGTTGACATAAAACAAACGA
>JAFMOC010001357.1:0-43821 GCA_019802505.1 Corydoras sp. C115
TCCGGTTGGATTTACTGTGTTTTTTTCTATAGGAATAATATAATTATTCTATGGTAAAAACACTTGTTTTTGGAGCTGTTCTCCTGTTGTATGACCCACATTCAGATATAGTTCATAGACACATTTCATTAAGCTACTCCCTTAGAACACCGTACCTACTTTATCTCAGAGAGGATTAGAATATTAAAGATGAATTCATTACGATTTGTAGGCCTTTGCAATTTGGAATTAAATGAATGATTAAAAAGGTTCACATCCTCTGCACCACAAATCATTGAGAAGATAATGGGTGTAGTTCAAGGCTATGTGCAAGCAAGCAGTCAATAAAATGATACTCCTTACACTGTGCAATGTGCACTCCATTTCTACATTTTATTGTAAACACTAGGGGTGAGCTAGTGTTTGTTTTCATTATATATATAGCCTTTTGTCAAATAAAATTAATTTTTAATTTTTGGCGCCCCCTCCCGAGTGTACTGCATATCGCATTACGGATCCGCTCGGCCACCTTACGGCATGCTTGTTTACCAGCTCCCGTTGTAGGTCGCTAGAATGCTATAAAAAACCCTGAAATAAAAGAAGATGAAAAGTTGGAAAATATATTTAAAGTTAAGTTTTAAAAATGTAGCGAATGTTGGTGCAATATAGTTACAAAACTGAAGTATGTATTTTATTTTTAATGTTAAGTTTTAAAGATTTGCAAAATCTAAATGCACTGTGACTGTAAAGTCTGTATTTTAGTTTCGATTAAATGCTAATGCACCATGGTAAACTTTGGTAATAATATATTTTGAATTATTTGTTCATTGATGGATGTTTTTCATGTAAGATAAAGCCAGTCAGCTAAGGTAAACTAATACTGATAATTTTAATTTAGCACAATCCTATTTTTTCCTATTTACAATCCTATTTATATGAATCGTATTTGTATAAATATAAAATAATGCAAAAAGATTTGATACAGGAAGGAACCTGAAAGTAATGTTTTAAATAAATGTTCTATTTGTTTACATCGTCGTTTCATCTTGTCAATCACATCATTTAAACAAAATTTAAAGACCATTTGAACTGAAAAACTCGTTTCTGAATCGAATCGTGACCTCAAAAATTCTGAATCAAATCTAATCGCCAGCCTATTTCTGGCTCACCATTTTGGATTTTCAAGTGAATTTATGAAGCATCAAGATAATACATTCTTAAAGCATTATGGACACATACATTCTGACAGTCCTATGTAAGTGGGGCAGATGGGTGAGTGGAGAACATGGTGTGTAAATTACCTGACATCCTTTTGGTTAGGTGTGTCATATGACCGCAGGTAGTCCACCTTGGTTTTGGTGATTATACACAGGTCAATGTTACTGCCTGAACCCAGGTCATTAAATATTCCGGCTGCTATTGCGTCACGCACCAGCTGCTTAGCTTCTTCCTCCTGAAACCACAATAATGTCTCTGTTAGTGTAATTTAAAAAAATAGAGAACTAGAAAATTACACACACCACCTTTTTGAGCCAGTGTCTATATTTTTTCTTTTACATCCAGGGATGTTGTGATTAACTCTGTAAGTCGCTTTGGATAAAAGTATCTGCTAAATGACCAAATGTAAATGTATATTTGGGTGGTGGATTGTTCATTGTCAGTCCTGCAGTGAAACTGATGCTGTGAGGAGGTTTTAGTGCAGTGGTGCTGCTGTATTGACACCTCCGTGACACTGCTGGTTTAGGAATAAATAACACCTGCTCTGTGGTGGTACTATAGGGGTCCTGACCATTACAGAATAGAATGCACAGTATGTACTGTAGTTCACAAACAGAACAGACATCTAATATTATTTAACATGATAATAAAAACATGAGAATCAATGTTATAATCACAACAAGGTTCTTTATAAGGTAGACTGAGAAGCTTCAACTAATAAACAAAGCACAAAGTGTGATTTCTTTCTCACTTAATGAAAGCTAAGTAAAAAAAATAAAACTAAAATTCTTTCTGTTCCTCAACATTTGCAAAGGTTTGTATGTAAAAAGTGATGAAATACCTCCATATCAGATCTGAATCGATCTTCCAACACAGCCATAGCAGCCATAGATCCAGAACCTGCTCAAAATTATTTAAAAAAGGGGTTAATCTCTATTTTTAAGGCTATTACTGAAACCTGTTTACACACATCATGTTAATATTGTCTAATCTGTTAGAATTTCTCCTTTATTAAACACATTCCAGCAAATAGCATGGAGAAAACCTGATTTTAGTACACCCAAACTACCAAACACACAGTATACAGCACAAATGTAAAACAATCACTGTAACATGCATTTCCCCAAACAGAACATTCATCCATTATCTTCCGTTTTATCCTCTATTATGGTCGCGGGATGGGGGGGGGGTTCCAGGGGAGAACACTTCGGGCGCTGGACAGATACACACAGGACAGGGCGCCAATCTATCACTGGGCACACACTCACTCACACACACACACACACACACACACACACACACACACACACACACACACACACACACACACACACACTCTATATGGGGCAATTTGGAGAATTCAATTCTCCTTGATCCATGTTTTTTGGACTGTGGGAGGAAACTGGAAAACCTGGAGGAAACCCACGCGGACTTGGGGAGAACATGGAAACTCCACCCAGATTGGGATTCGAACTGGGAATCCCCAGCGCTGAGAGGCAAACGTGCTAACCACTAAGCCACCGTACCACCCCAAAAGAGAACATGAACATTAATAAAAGCAAATGCATTTTGAGTTGGACATTGTAAAAAAAATATTTATCCTCCCACTCTAAATGAAAGTGGTACCAGAGATGGTCCTGTAGTACCGGGAGCAGCCATAGGAAGTCAAAGTAGAGAGATGAGTAGTGGATGAACACCACTTGACCACAATGTGTCATTTCAGGTTAACTAATAGTTTAATTTAAATATTACTTGAGAAACATTCCTACTATCTTTTTCTACCTGCTACACATAATTTATACAAGCAGTTAGGTCGGCTGGTACCAACAATCATGCAACAGTTAAAACCTTAGCTGTTTTAAAAACTGTTGCTTTTCTGCTGATTGATGTAAACACACACTCACCCATGGTTATGTAGGGTAGTTCATCTGATGATCCGTGAGGGTAGATACCATACAGATGAGGACCATGAAGATCGACTCCACCCAGCACCAGTGCTGCTTCAATACGCCCCTGATACCTGAGAGAGAGAGAGAGAGAGAGAGAGAGAGAGAGAGAGAATGAATAAAGACATTTGTTTCCATTTAGATTTAGAATCAACCTTACTGTCATTGCGCAGAGTACAGATACAGATCCACTGAAATGTAGTTAGCATCTAACCAGATGTGCAAAATATAATATTTACATAAAGTGCAGTAACAGTGAATGATAAGGAAAACATACATATATACAGAAATATAAACATGCCATATACATTGGTGAGACGTACAGTAATATATATATAGTGTATCACAAAAGTGAGTACACCCCTCACATTGTGACGAAATGACACTTTGACACAATGAAAAATAGACTTCAGCTTATATAACAGTGTAAATTTATTCTTCCCTCAAAATAACTCATTATACAGCCATTAATGTCTAAACCACCGAGGAAAAAAAGTGAGCACACCCCAAATTGAGCACTGCTTGTCATTTTCCCTCTGAAATGTCATGTGATTCGTTAGTGGTACTAGGTCTCAGGTATGTTCAATTTTGTAGTACGGCTCTCACACTCTCTCATACCGTTCAATGACTGGTCACTCTCATACAAGTTCCAACACGGCACCTCATGAAGTGGAACTCTCAGAGGATCTTAAAAGACTAATTGTTGCGGTACATCAAGATGGCCAATGCTACAAGAAGATTGCCAACACCCTGAAACTGAGCTGTAGCACAGTGGCCAAGATCATCCAGCATTTTAAAAGAGCTGGGTCCATAAGTGTGTCATGCCTACAGTTTAGCATGGTGGTGGGAATGCCATGGTCGGGGCTGCATGAGTGCAGCAGGTGATGGGGAGTTACATTTCATTGAGACACATGAACTCCAATATCTACTGTGAAATACTGAAGCAGAGCATGATGCCCTCCTTTGGAAAACAGGGTCACAGGGCAGTGTTCCAGCATGATAATGACCCCAAACACACCTCTAAGATGACCACTGCTTTAATGAAGAGGTTGAGGGTAAACTTGATGGACTGGCTAAGAATGTCTCCAGACCTAAACCCAATAGAACATCTTTGGGGCATCCTCAAGCAGAAGCTCCGTGATATCGTCATTGGAGTGTAAAAGCAGTGGAAACCTGTAAAGCTTTATCTGCCCAGCACCCTAGACGTTCTCCCCTGGATGGGCATGGGGAACCCCACCGCGACCCTAATAGAGGATAAAGCAGGAGATAATGAATGAATTAATGTATATAGTAAAGTTTATTGTCTTTTATTACAGTAAAACTACTGATTACTAATTAGATTAATTCATCATTAAATTATTTAGAGTATAACTTTGAACGCGCAGGTTCATATGCTTTTATAACATAGCTGGTAATAAAACAGAGGGTACTTTTACAATGACCAAATGAGAACTTTACAGACTGTGAAACATTGGGTGTTAGAGGCACAGAGAACAAGCAGGGAACATCTACAGGTTGTTACCTAAAAAGCATCTGCTTGAGCATCTGGTTGGCTGTAACAACTCTGGGCTGACGGTTTGTGGACAGAGCGTGCAGCTCCAGATTAGAAGAGATCAGTCGAGCTGTCATCTCTATATCTGCTGCTGTACCAGCACCACAACAACTACACATGCACACACA
Source organism: Corydoras sp. C115 (assembly GCA_019802505.1). Classification (NCBI taxonomy): domain Eukaryota; kingdom Metazoa; phylum Chordata; class Actinopteri; order Siluriformes; family Callichthyidae; genus Corydoras; species Corydoras sp. C115. Next base: position 4,824 of record JAFMOC010001357.1, read on the forward strand.
CACACACACATAAACACAAAGGTTCCATAAGATAACCTGCATTTTAAATCTCCTGAGAGAAGTGATTTAATGTATAGTTTCAAATAATTAACCAAACTGATTAAGAAAATGCACCACAGCAATGACTGGTTCAATGTACATATTTAATCATTTTATTTTTCACACTAATAACATTCTAGAAAAATCTGATAAGAAATAAGGTTCTGCCCCAGTTCCATCCAACAAATTGCTGTGGATGTTGCATATTAAAAGTATTAGTTTGTAAGGACTGCAGGTTACCATTATTAAAAATTAATAATTATATTTCCAAAACAAATTTATATTTTGATCTATAGAGTTTATATTCATTATTTAGTGAGGATCCTGCACATTTCTATTTATTGGTTTACAGGGATCCCTCACCTCATAAGAGTTACCTTCCAGATATCCCCTCTACCCACCCTGTTCCACAAGAGGTAAAAATCTTTAAAGTGGTGGCATTATATAGGTTTTATTAGTATAGTTATCTGTAGTTAATCTGTCTGCAATATTCAGCCAGGTAGTTTATCTGGCTCTACTGATTCAAGGCATGTTGTCTTTCATTGTAATTATGTCTACATTCTGCATAAAGATGTATAAGTAACTCAGTTCATCAGAAAAAAGACAGTTTTTGAGGTCATTTCCAATATTCATTACTAAGGCTGTTTGCGTCTGGATTTCGTTTGTGTAACAAAACTAGTCGGAAGTGATCTTTTTGGCTGACTCAGGCGAGAATTGCTTGAACAAGCACAGCTTTTATAAGCTCACTTCATAAAACCCCAGTTCTGTCTGTTCTGCTCTGTTCTGTCGAGTTACCCATCAACCTGTGATATTTTGGCTTACTGCATATGCGTACATCCCAGTCACTGCTATCCAAGAATTCTTTAAAGGGACGTTTGTCAGTTTGTAATTATGTAATTATTACTGGATTTGAATGAATTTATGCCCCGTTTCTAAATATATATATATATATATATATATATATGTGTGTGTGTGTGTGTGTATGTGCTCTTAAAGTAACAATTAACTACAAAATATCAATTTAATTGTTTAGAAATGTTAGTCAGGTAAAGAATTGAACACGGCTCAATGGTCCCCGCACAGCATCTTGCTTCCAACAGTCATAATATATGTATATGAAGTTTACTCAGTGTTTTGACTTGTATTTAGCCCAAAGGTAATCTGAAAGTTCATGTAGTGAAATTCTTTTACTTTCCTACACACTTCAAATGCATCATCCAGTCTTACTATTTTATATTTAATGACCAAATCTCTTTGTAAAAATTGTTCATTTTGTATAAACATTGTTACAGCAAGAACATTGAGGACTATTGTGCTTTAGGCCTTTTTTTATTTACTCTGACTTTTAACCAAGAGAATATGATCCTTATAGTTATGATATAAACACAGTACTACAGTACATGTTCTGATTATATGATTTAACTTAAAACCAAAGCAGTGTGCGAAAACTCTGACAAATTGCTTTATATGTATTCATATTCTGTCACAAATCATTATAACAACGTCATGTAAAAAAAGCTTTGCTAAGACAATTAAAAAAAAACATCTCCAACCAGATTGGGATTCGAATCTAGATCCCTGGCATTGGCCAGCGAACTGCTAACCACTAAGCCACCATGTAAATGTGGCAAAATGTCTCTACTTCAATAAGACTACAAATGCATATAGAAAAGCTTTTATTTATTCTTCATATTTATATTTAAATATTTAACATTCATCAAAATGTAGTATAAAATTTTTAATGTAATTATAGATGTATATACACATAATAAACTTCTTTCTTCTTCCATCTTCATTCTCTCCTGATGAAGCACTAGGGAAGAAAAAAAAAGAATCACTTATCTTACTACTATTGAAAAAAAAACTGTGCTTTATACACTTTAAGTTCTGTGCACTTTTGGTCAATGTCAGCATGTAAACAACCCTGCCCCTTCACATGTGTGTGCATGTGTGAGAACACTAATGAATGTGATGGGGTAAATAACCCACAAATCCTGTGACTAAAACATGACTGAACATTTAAATTGAGCTTACTTACCAAACCTTAATTGTGTCACAGCCTTCAACAAATGTTTTCCTCTTCTAAGTCAATGCTATAGAGTCTTCTCAGCATCATCAAGCATCAGCGCCCAGAGTAAAGCAAAGACTTTTTGCAAAGTTAAAGAACAACAAAAATAAGTAGTTATGGAGAAACCAGTTACCAATTTGGCTTTCAAGTCTAAATTCACCATTTTTTTTGCAGTTCCAAACTGATCAGGCACATGGTTGAAGTAGAGTGGGTTAACCAAATGAAGCATAACAAATAAGGTAATTAGTTACTTAACTAAAATGAAGAACAGGTAAGAGGGCATGAACATTTTTTGTGTGTCAATGTGTCTTATAAGTTCCTTGTGTTGATTGATCAATTGGCAAATAATGAGCTTGTGAGCAGAAATTCGTACAAAACCGAAGGATCAATTAGTCAGATTTTAGACTGACAGATTTACAGAAGGCATTTTCAAAGAGGGGGCAGAACTATTTTTAAAGAAAAATAAAGAAAAATAATTGTTTTAAGGACTGTGGATGAGTTCTGTGTATTGTGCATTATATTTAATGTAATATAATAATTCTTTTTTATTTTAGACTATAAAAACATGCTTTCATTATTCTCACAGTGCACACTGAGTAAGACGTTCCAAATGAGATGCTGTTAACATTTAGTATTCAACCTCATTTTCAGATTCAGAGTTCAATTCATCTTGTTTTCATAATATTACTTCTCCTTGCCTAGACAAACCAATCATCTCATATTTAATGCATCACCATTTTATAAAGGTAGCATGATGTAATAATTTCAGTAATAATAATAGTAAAAAAAATAATAATAATAAAAATATAAAAGCAAGCAAGCACTCACAAGGCAGCAATGGGACAGAATAACTAGACATGGTTAAACAAAACTTTGTTTAATGCTACTACTAATCAACTAATGCTACTAGTGCACTTTAACCGTTTTTTTTTTTTTTTTTTTGAACAAACTAATACAACTCGAAAGAACACCGGACATGTAGGCCATCTACAATGAGATTCGGGCGCTTAGATCGGACCTTTAAAGGGAAATGAATGATTCCTGTCTCTAGTGTTGTAACAACTTGAAAGATGAACTGAACGAGCTAAGAGGAGATGTACATCCAAGATCTCTGGTGATTTGTTTTCTTGAGTTTGGAGTGAAAAAAAGATGGTGTTACCCACCATGTGGAAAAAGAAATGCATACAATAAAATGCAAAAGGATTTACTTCGATAAAATTTAACCTTAAATTCTTCGATAAAGAAAAGTATATGCCGACATACTGAGAGCATTCAAGGTAGGGGTGCGAGTCTCTCAATGTCTAGCGATTCGATTGTCAATTGACAATCGAATCGATTGTCAATTCAGACACAATTTTCCAGTTCAAATGGTCTTTAAATTTTGTTTAAATAATGTGACTGACAAGATAAAACAACAATATAAACAAATAGAACATTTATTTAAAACAATACTTTCAGGTTCCTTCCTGTATCAAATCTTTTTGCATCATTTTATATTTATACAAAAACAGGATTGCACTAAATTAAAATGACCAGTATTAGGTTAGCTTATCTGCCTGGCTTTTTCTTACATAAAAAAACATCTATTAATGAACAAATAATTCTAAATATATTAAAACAAAAGTTTACCATAATCCACGAACTTTTAATCGAAACTAAAATACAGACTTTACGGTTATAGTGCATTTATATTTTGCAAATCTTTAAAACTTAACATTAAAAATAAAATACATACTTCAGTTTTTTAACTATATTTGCTACATTTTCAAAACTTAACCTTAAATATATTTTTGCACTTTTCCAACTCCATTCAGACAACGGGAGCTGGTTAACAAGCGTTGTGACGATCACAGTAAAAAATAAATTATGTCATTAATGTTGATAATATTTGTAAATGTATCAAAGGCTGTTTCAATGTTCTGTAATGAATGTGGGAAATAATTTAGCAGTCTTCAAGAAAAGAAACCCTATGTACCGTAAAAAATTCTAATGGTGACGACACGGGACCATTCACAATGCTCAATGGACTCAATGGACCCCCGGAAGGGGTTTTACGGTAGAGACCGCCGCATCTCTCCTTTACACCATACTCCGGACTTTCTCGCTTTTACCATCTCTCCCTTGCTCTGCCAGGACATTATGATAAAGACTGTGGGTGTCACAGTTGCCCACCTGGGATTTAAACGCGGCTGCGCAAATACGGCGCAGCGCCGCGGCGCTCTAACGCGCAGAAGGGAGCCAGGCACGCAGGTGGTACGAAATAGAGAATATATAATGAAGGTGCTCAAAACACCAAACACACAGGTAAAAGGACAGCGTAACATAAAACACAAAGACGCGCACGGAAGACATGAAACCCCGGAACTAAATACCCTCACATATCCCGACACGTGTACAAAACCACCCAATGAACCCACGAAGCTAATTAACTAAAATACCCACACGAGACAGCTAATTAACTAAACACAGGAACACAAACACAGAACCCAAAAACACACAACGGCCGAGAAACGGGTGCCCTAGGCACCCGTTACACTACCCCCGCCCTTACGGTCGCGTAACGAGGGGACGCGACCAAGACAACCCAAAAAAAAACAGTCCTGGGGGGGTGGGAGGGGTCGTCCACCACTCCTGAGTCGGGCTAGGTAGGCGCCCTCCGGTGGACACCCTCTGCGGGGGAGGCGTGTGACACGTCCATAAGTTCTGTGTCGGGGTGGGCTGTGAGGTCAGGTGGACGCCCGTGGCGGATCAGGACAGGGCCACGCCCTCCTAATGCGTGGTCCGGTGGACGCCCCCGTCGGGCGAGGAATGAGCCACGCCTTCTAACTGCGTGGTCCGGTGGCCGCCCACGTTGGGCGAGGAATGGGCCCCGCCCTCTTGCTGCGGGGTCAGGAGGACGCCCACGGGCGGCGTGGTCCGGAGGACGCCCCCTGGCGGCGTGGCGAGGCGCAGAGCGCAGAGCCTTCCTCTGCGCAGAGCGCCTCAAACCCATACCTCCACATCCATTCCTCATCGGAGTCGCTACACTCCGCCATGACGCTGTTTGAGCCGCTCCCCCGGCTCTGGGACGGCGGGATCCGCATAACGGCGCACTTGCGGAAACGGCGGAGCGCGCCGCGAGTACGAGGCTATACGGCCCCCCCAAAAAAAAATTTAAAATTCACCTACCTGGGCTCTGGACTCCCCAAACGTTGGCGCGTCTTTCTGTCACAGTTGCCCACCTGGGATTTAAACGCGGCTGCGCAAATACGGCGCAGCGCCGCGGCACTCTAACGCGCAGAAGGGAGCCAGGCACGCAGGTGGCACAACAATAATAACAACAAGGGCCTGTAGTACTCTGGTGTAGATCAGATTATGAATCTAAATGGAAGACACCAGAAATTACACACACTACAAATATTGCTAGGAAATAAAAGCTACTTAGAAGATACAACATAGAAATTATTTTAATAAAATAACAAAGACTGGGGTGGGCTTGGAGGGGGATCTAATTTAAATTCTGTCTGAAGCATATAAAACAAAGCAAATCAGCAAATCAGCTGGAGAAATGTTGTAAGGGCTTTTATTTCTCCCATAATAATGGCACTACAAATAGGTCTTAGAGTCTCGGGCTTTGTTGGTGGAGGTGTGGAGCCATGACGGCCAGTTTTTTTCCGTACTTTCTGTTGGATGTCCAAACATTCAATCATACTAGGGGCAAATGACCAACAAAATAAACAAAACAATGGATTTAAAAATAAATATCTCCTTTCTTACTCTATATAAGGGTAAATTACTGGACAACATTCCTCACTAACAAATATCTATTAAAGATTCTTCTATCCTGCTATAGGAAGGCTATAACCCAGAAATGGCTACAGACTGATCTTCCAGTGCTGAACTAATGCATGGGGTTGTGAATGAATCTTATAATATGGAAAGATTGATATTTATTTTCAGATTAAAGTAGGAATAGGGCCTGGAATTATGGAAAAAAACAGATTGTGTATTCGTCACACTTTTGCATGTAAAAGAGAGTGAACTATGATTTTGTTCCTTTAATAATAACAACTGATCCAAAAGTGGCAGCACGGTGGCTTAGTGGTTAGCACATTCGCCTCTCAGTGCTAGGGATTCCCGGTTCAAATCCCCATCTGGGTGAAGTTTCCATGTTCTCCCCGTGTCTGCATGGGTTTCGTCCGGGTTCTCCGGTTTCCTCCCACAGTCCAAAAACATGGATCAAGTCAATTGAATTCTCAAAATTGCCCTATATAGGGTGTGTCTGTGTGAGTGAGTGTGTGCCCAGCGATGGATTGGCGCCCTGTCCTGGGTCTATCTGCCCAGCGCCCGAGATGTTCTCCCCTGGATGGGCATGGGGAACCCCACCGCGACCCTAATAGAGGATAAAGCGGGAGATAATGAATGAATGAATGAATGAATGATCCAAAAGTTGACAATCAGAAAGGGAAATCTAATCCCCTAAACCTTAAAAACTCTCCGCGTCATTACGGATGCACTAACAAATGTGACTGTTATTGTTAACTGTTAATCTAATACAGAATTGATAACAGAAATATAAGCTTTGTGTAATCACACTCCAAGTTCCTTCTTTGATACGAGTGCCGTTTGGAAAATCGCCAATCAGAGTCTATTAACATTGTCAAGTATCAAAACCTTTTTTTAATTTATCGCCTAGAGAAAGAGCAGCTCTTCCACACAGAGCCTATTAATTACTCACTAAATATTTGGAGAGAGGTGGTGGATTTTGGAACGATTCTTATCTGCTACGACCATTCCATCTGTCGCTCTTGTATCTGCTCCTAAAACCACTCCATCCTGTAAGAGGGACAAACACATACTGAGTGAATTTAAGCATTAACCCAGTGTACTGTAGTGTAACTGACTGAGGTCATGTGACATAATGGGGTGATATCAGAGCTACTCTAAATCAGAGTACTGATGATAAAGGATACAGGTGCTTTGGGTGAGACACTGTACCTTAAACACCAACCCACATATGGTTGTACCAGTTGTACGAGCAGAGGGAATTTTAAACCCGTCTTCAAAACCTTTAGCTTCCAGGTCTGCATTTCTGTAGGAATAAAAACAGGACATCAACCACAAAGGAAAGAACAACATTTTACTATGAAAAGGAAACCTCGCAATTAAAAAGTTATTAAACAGACTTTTAGTCGTTCATCACACTTATATTTAAGCACAGATACTGTTATATACTTTTATGATGTTACCTTTAATATGACATTTGTAAACTAAAATACAAAATGCTTTTGAACATTATTTCAACCTAACTAAGCAGAACATTATTAATTAACATGTCTAAACTCACACAGGATTTTGAGTGTACAAGAGAACTGGAGTTTTAACCCTGTATCACTCTACATTATTAGACACATCCACCTTATTGCTCCTCCTTGTAGATAAAGAACCAGAGACAGGTCATCTGTTGCTGTACAGTTTGATATTCACAATCTGATCATCAGTGATGCTGCAGACAGGATGATGGTGGATGGACATGTTTTAATGATGGAGGTATATGCAGACTAGGGCTGCAACTAACGATTATTTTGATAATCGATTAATTGGTCCATTATTTTTTTTGATTAATCGATGAATCGGATAAATAAATAAAAAAATTTCCCATGTCTTTACATTTACATTTAATTATTTAGCAGACGCTTTTCTCCAAAGCGACTTACAAATGAAAACAACACAAGTTAGTAGTTATGAAGGAAACCAGATACACTGTAGAATTATTAAGCAGGTCAATAAATGTCTGGTTTTATTTACAGTATGAGTTTAAGGCATCCACGTCGCCCAAAGAGCAATTAAACACACACACTGGTACAATATGTAGCATAGTGTGAACAAAATACTAAATTACACAAATTTGAGTAGCTCTAATATGTTACATTGTTGTTGTTGTATGTATTTGAACACTGCTTAAGCTAATTAAACGAAAATATAAAGTAACACACATTCTCCATCACTGTCATTATCCAGTTAACAACAAAAAACAGCATGAAGCGTGCTCATAGTGAGTGCACGTTCGGTCTCATAGTGAGTGCACGTTACATTGATTCACTTCAAAACTAAAGAAACTTGGGATATTGTAGTGATTTACTCTGCTGTTGAGCTTCATCCTCATCGGTGACTCCAACAAGTTTAGTTTCAGGTGGTGGATCATCATCATGGTGCTCTGTGCAGGTCAATTCATTTTCGCAGAGCTCCCGCAGTTTTAAATGGAACTTTTTTTCTGCGTTGGCTGTGTTTCATTTGTACGATTTATCAACTTGTTTTGTTCCAACCCGCTCGTTCTATTCAACCCGCTATTTTTTCCAGCATTGTTGAAGCGCTGCAGGTGACGCAAGTGGTTACGACATTGCGAGTAATGCGGAAATAGTGCGAACCAACGAATCGAGAACGAAATTCTTTATCGACACTTCTCATAATCGATTTTTTTCGATTCGTTGTTGCAGCCCTAATGCAGACATTAATAATCTACTAAGAATTTTGTATATCGTATAGGTATATTGCACCTCCATTTTATTTTGTAATATTACTTTGAGATTTAAGAGGTCCTCATAGGAACTGGGAGGTGACCTCCGAGTCCTAGATAATGTTGGTTTTCCAGAGCCAAATTTTCATGTTCTATCACAAGGCTTTGTGAGCAGGTTTCTGTGGTGTGCGCACATTAGACTCATATTTCAAATGTGCAAGTTGACTTTTCAATAAAGCTAAACATATAATAGATTATGACCGATTATTTTAATAAAAAGTTAATGTGTACAGCGATGAAGAAAGAAAGTATTCAAAACAAATAAGTTAAAACTATTCAAATCCAACAATAATAATTACAGTAATGCTAAAAACATATGAACACATAAAAAAGGATAGTTCATCACAATTACCTAGATTTAAAAATTTTCATACTATAATAAATAAAGTCTCTGAATGAGAAAATGTAACGTGTTAACAACTTACAAAGTTATTGTTCAAATTTGCACAAAACAAAAAAAAAAAAATTAGCAAGTTCATAAAAAAATAATTAAACATAATTTATCTTTATATATGACCAAATGAATAACTGTAGTTCAGGTGTTCCCACACTTTTCTGGCATAATATCTACATATTCCAGTGGACAGGTCATCGTGATCTATCAGTATTCATCTTTTTTAAGCTTTAATGTTGAAACCTGTTTACACACATCATGTTAATATTGTGTAGACGGCATAGAAAAGACTCGGCTTCAGGTTGCCATTTCACAGAAATTGCTCTTTTATTAAACACGCTCCAGCAAATATCATCCCCCCCCCCCCCCCCCCCCCCCCCACACACACACACTTGAACGAGTAAACATACATGCATGCATGCAGCACAGAGCCCTGCGACCCGCATTTCCCAAAACAGACCACATTCCCCACCTTTATAAGCAGTTTGAATGGAACGTACATTTATTGAGGCATGGGGGCGCTGCCGCGCGCCGGTTTTGGGAAGAAAGAGAAAGAGGGAGAGAGAGAGAGATCGTGATTCAGAAAGATTCACTGTGTGTAAATGTGTGTGAGCGTGTGGATAGGAGCTTCCGATACCGTGTTGTAATAAAAGTCGTCATTTAAAGTCCTTTTTTTCTCAAACTTGTGGAGTGATCCATGGCACACACTGTGCGATCGACGTATTGGGCACGCCTGATGCAGTTTATGTCATCTAAATAAGTGGTTCTCAAACTGGTACGTAAAGTATGATTTTCCGATGTATTTCATAAACTGCGTTCTGTAATTTGGACAATAAATGGCAGTATTTGACTGTCGACAAGTGTTCATTTAAAAAAACGGACTAAGTTACATCACGAAAGTCCAGTTATTAACCATATGTCGTGTTGAGTAGAACACATGGGTGGTACTTCGACGTTTTGATTTAATAATGGTTGCTTCTTGGTCTAAAAAAAAACCTTTGATAACCACTGATTAAATCGCCGTTATAGTATCTTTTTTATGTCGCGATAAATGTGCTGAATAATTCCGGCGCCATTTTGTTGTTCTTCCCGGTATCACAGTGCTCACAACCACGGTTTGTTTCAGCATCAACGGAAATATAATCTGAACTAATTAACCATATATATATATATATATATATATATATTTATTTATTTTTTTTTTTTTTTAAGTAGTGTATAATATAAGTGATGTTCTTACCTGTTGCAGTTTTCAAAACTGAACCCTGAATGTGAGCTCTGATCCACCATGTCTGTTTCCCTGAAACAAGTAATGAGGAGACGAAACACAGCGCATGCGCGGTATTCATTTTCAGCGGTACTAATGGCGTACATCCCGCTCACTTCATGAGGCTCCATCGGTTTAACATGAAAGCCCATTTTTACCAGCTGAAAAACAAGTTTTATATCATTTATATGATATATATCATCATCATCTAATATCATTATTACGTCATCATCTAATATCATTATTACGACTACGACGGGCAGAGCTCTCGGGGGTCCATGTTTTTCATTGCTTGATATTTTACACTGTCTATTCAGTAAAACGCATTTAATGCTTTTGGAACGAAACCACAGACTTCTGACCGTTTTTTTAAATGAAACTTAACACTTCTAATTATGACTTCTCATATTTAGGAACACTTTATAATTATGATTTCACATATCCTAATTGTGAATTATAATCTAATAATTATGACTTAACATCCCATAATTATGGCACAACATCTAATAATTGTGATTTAACATCTCATTATTATGACTTAACTTGCCATAATTGTGACTTAACATAATAATTAGTAAGTGTACGTACCTTGTCTTTGTTTGTTCAAGATTTTCTGCCAAGATTTTCTGGACTTGATAAGGCATGGATTCCACTAGATCCCAGAAGGTGTGCAGTGGTATCTGGTATCAAGACGCAAATCGTTTTAAATCCTGTAAGTTGTGAGGACCTTCATGTATCAGACTTGTTGGTCCACTACATCCCACAGATGCTGATTTGGAATAAAATCTGGGGAATTTGAATGACAAGTCAACACCTTAAATGAGTTGTGTTCCTCAAACCATTCCTAAACTATGTTTGCTTTGTGCCAGGACCATTATCCTGCTCAAAGAGGCCAGAGTTATAAAAAATAATGTTTCCATTAAAGGCAGAACATGGTGTGTAACAAGGCTTAGGTAGGTGGTATGTGTCACATAACATCCACATACATGTCAGTGTACAAGGTTCTCCAGCAGAACTTCCCCACGTCTTCCCTCAGAAAGGTGACACACACAAACACTTCCATTATTGAAATGTAAAATAAAACTTGAATAGAACACTTTTAATAGATACTGACCACTTCAGACAAAAGCTGCAGTTTTGGGGATGCTCTATTGGACAATTACAGACTGTGGTCTGTTTGTCTACATATTCTGTGTAAAATGCCGAATTGGTTTTGCAGCTTCAGCTTCTAGGTTAAGTATAGAGCGCTCGGAGAGATACCACACAAACGCGGTGATATGTGGGTTCTCTGGTTTATTGTTTGGTTTACATCACTATATCAGTATACAGTCTGTGGGTGGCTATTAAGTCTATATTTTTGGATAGATTCCTTCTTCCCATGTTTATGAATTTACTCATTTTGTCCCTGGCTTCAAAAAGATCTACCTTACTTATCCTATTTTGGACCCAAGTTACAATGAGAGATGTTACTTAGAGTATGTCAAATCTTAATCTTAAGGGACCAGATGTAAAATTCACACTCATGAGCTTTGCCTATGGCTATGGTCCATTGTCAAATGTCAGGTTGCAAGTCCTGTAACACACATTCACATTCACACACACCCACTACACCGACACGCCCACGTCCCGCTGCTACACGCTCCGCACCGCACACACCCATCTCCACACCTGTTACACATTCCATTAATCACAGATCACCCTCTCCAGACTATTAGGTGCAGGTGTGCTTCGCTGATGACAGCGTCCTTTTAAGCCGCCGATGGATCCGGATCCATCGGCGCAGAGTTGTTTGGGATTCATCACGCCAACGCACGCTGCGCATTTCAACCCGTAACGCTCCTGTCCGGGACATCATGTACGTTTTCTGGCGAGACTGGCTTTTTCGTTTTTTGGCTGACTCGCTTCTTCTTCACAGGATCGCTCACCCCGGGAGAGATAAATACTTTGGGGACTTCGCCGTGCACACACCGACCCCCCCCTCGTCCGCATGCCACGACGTGAGCCGCCGCTTCATACAGACTGTGGGAGGTTTTTTTTGACTATTTTTGTTTTTCCTATATATCCCGCGTGGAGGAAATTTTGTGTTATTGACTTTTCAACACGTCTCTCTCTCTTCCTCCGGCAACAGGACGCCGAGCATAACGTGACATAAAACTCTGCCCTAACTGAACTAATAGCATGGAGTCGACGGATATGGTCCTACAGGCACAGGCACGCGCCATGGCTGAACTCCAGAGTGGACTGGGTGAGATGTCCCGGGCGATCCAGACGCTGATGGGCCGTCTCAACGAGCTGGAGCGCAGCGGCTCCGTCGCTGGAGCCGCAGGACTGCCATCACCTCTACCGATGCTCCAGCAGGACACCGAAGTGCCTCCCCCACCCACCGCTTCCCCATACAACTTGTATGGCACAACAGAAGTCCTGGGAAATGCCGTTCCTTCCTTATGCACTGTGCCCATTACTTCCGCAGCCATCCGTTTTCCAGTGAAGTGGATAAACTTTCGCTGATTATCTCTCGGCTGACGGGCAGGGCAAGCGAGTGGGCCACAGCCATCTGGGAGGCACAGGGTCCCGAATGCCGGTCATTTGTTGCCTTCCATCAGGCATTTCGTACTGCCTTCGCTCACCATCTTGAGGGTGAGGAGGTGGGTACGCAGCTATACCGGCTATGCCAGGGATCCCGTTCGGTGTCCGATTACGCTCTGGAGTTCCGGGTTCTGGCCGCTCGGACTGGATGGAGCGGCTCTGTGCTGACCGTAATCTTCCGGGAGGGTATGCGCCGGGAGATACAAAAGGAGATCGCCGGACGGAGTTTCGAAGCCTCCCTAGACGACCTCATCCGTCTCTCCATTCAGATGGAGCAGCACCTCACCACGGTCACTCACTTCGGCGTCTCCAGTGGGATGGAGGGACTCCGTCGCGGCCCCACCCCAGCAGCTCCAGGATCCGGAGCCGATTGGACGTTCCCAGCTTGGACGTTCCCACCTGACTTCGCAGGAACGTCGGCGCCGGGTTCGGCTTGGATTGTGCGTCTACTGTGAGAGCCCCGCTCACTCGTTACAAGACTGCGACATTCGCCCTGACCGCCGTGGCCATGCCTCACCCACACGTTCGCCACTATCTCGCGCTGCATCTTCTGTCGTGGTGAGAAATTTTGGGGTAGTGAGTCAGCAGTCTTTATGTTTAAACCCTGTATTGTGTTTTAAAGGTTCTTCTCGGACGGTTGCTGCGCTGGTGGATTCCGGAGCGGACGGCAACTTCTGTCGTCAGTGGGGCATACCGGAGGTGCCCCTCGAGACCACTTTTTCCATCCAGGCCGTGGATGGCAACCCTTTGCCCTCAGGGGGGGCTAAAAGCTCTACACCACCCCCCTCCGGATGGGGATCGGAGAGGACCATTTTGAGGAGATTACTTTTTTCATCATCTCCTCTCCCTCTGTCCCCATCATTCTAGGGTTGCCCTGGCTGAGGCTGCACGATCCTGTTATTTCCTGGGACGAGCTGCGGGTGCGGGCGTGGTCATCTCGGTGTCGACAGAGCTGCATTCAACATCCTCCGCGCCAGCTGTGCTCGGTGTCTGGGGTGCCACCGGAGTTCCGGCTTCCTCCTGAGGTACCTGGAGTGTACACTGATCTCGCGCAGGTTTTTAGTAAGACACGTGCCAACACACTTCCTCCCCATCGCCATTATGACTGCGCCATTGACCTGGTGCCGGGGGCTAAATTACCGCACGCACGCCCTTACCCCCTCTCTTTAACTGAGACGCGGGCCATGCGCGATTATATTGAGGAGGCCTTACGCAACGGCTTCATTCGCCCCTCCAAATCTCCTGCTGCGTCGGGGTTTTTCTTCGTGCCCAAACAGGGAGGGGAATTGCGCCCTTGTATTGACTTTCGGGAACTTAATAAGACCACGAAACGTTATTCCTACCCGTTCCCGCTGGTTCCCTCAAATTTAGAACTGTTGCACGGGGCGCGCGTGTTCTCTAAATTAGACCTTCGGAACGCATACAATCTTGTGCGCATTAGGAAGGGAGACGAGTGGAAGACCGCGTTCATTACCACCTCGGGGCATTATGAGTACCGGGTGATGCCCTTTGGTCTCACCAATGCCGCTGCGGTCTTCCAGGCTTCGGGAGTTTCTCCACCAGGGGGTGATCGTGTACCTTGACGATGTACTGGTTTTTTTCAAGAGATCTGTCTTCCCATGTCGCCTTGGTTCGGCGCGTCCTATCGCGTCTCCTCGCTAATGGGTTGTACGGTAAGGGGGAGAAGTGAGTCTTCCACCGGGACTTGTGTAGGACTTTTGAATATTAGTATTATATTAATGAAGTCCTCCGCGTCCCATTACCAAATATCGGAAAATAGGAGACGGTCGAAGGTTAATGCGTGTTTGATTAATTAAAATATCTGACTCCAAAGATATATTTTAAATGGTAACTTTAGTTACACGAGTGCACTTCTGTACTAACAGGTTAATTCTTCCTAATGGTTAAGCCTTGAAGTATCTGACTCAGAGGTATTTTATAAGCGTGCAGAAATCTTAATTCTGTCAGAGGCTTCTCTAATACATAGACAGAAACTATATTGACATGTGGATCATAAAATATTTTATATCCCTCAGAGGTCAATCTTATATTTGCTTATATTTTACCATTTAACAAAAGATATATTAGCTTTTGATATTGGTCTTAAGAGATCAACTGGAACGTTAGTTGTAAGAAATAACAAAGTTTTATTACAAGTAGAAAGATAATTAATACAGATTACAATACAAAGTTACTAATATTTCACTTACATAAATCGTATCTACTGCTACAATGGAAATGAGTTGTCCTCTGCCCCTTCCTCGCCTCAGGCACCGAAAAAACCTCTCTCTTTGTGTGTGTTACATACTTGTATATAAGCTTCTAACTTCTTTAAAGTTTCCGCCCAGGTCATTTAAATGTAAAAAGTTCAGGTATCAGATGGAAACATGTGTCAGCTGTAACAACAGTACAAATCATTCATTTTACTTTGATTTGATCATCACTTTGGGGTCCCTATTGTCCCTGTAAAAGTTGCTTTGCTAGAGCTCACTGATGAGTGAGAATCAATTGTCCTTTCTTTCTGTTTGAGATAATCTCATCACCTGTTTGTGGCTCTTGAGTATCTGCATCGTAAAAGCTGGCAAAGTCACATGTTTATAAGAAACAATTTGTATCAGTAATCTGTACCAGGTATAAATATACTGTATAATACTTTACAACATAATGTACATTTTTTACAGATAATCACCATAACGAGAGGATTGTATAAATACCAAACATGAAATAGTGCAAATCATTATTAATACATAATTATTATTCATTCAATACAGCACAAGTTTCCTTATTTCTACACTCGGTCTCCTTTTTGGGTTTTATCATCTCCCATAAGGTGATCGAGAAGGTTCAAGCGGTCGTGGACTGGCCGACACCCAACTCACCCCGGGAGCTTCAACGTTTCCTGGGGTTCGCTAATTTTTATCGGCGGTTCATTCAAGACTTCAGCCGCATTGTGCTGCCTCTGACCTCCAGCCTCAGGGGTGCTCCCTCCACGTTGCGCTGGAGCCCGGAGGCGCATCGGGCCTTTAAATTGCTCAATCAACGGTTCACCACCAAACCGGTTTTGGCCCATCCGGTCCCCGGTCGCCAATTCATCGTGGAGGTGGAAGCCTCCTGTAGTGGATCAGGGGCCATTCTGTCCCAGTCCACGTGGGGTCTAGCGCAGGCTCGCCCCATAGCTTACTTCTCCCGCAAGTTCCTGCCGGCCGAGTGCAATTACGGTATCGGGGACCGAGAGCTTTTGGCCATCAAATTGGCCCTGGAGGAGTGGAGACTTCCTGTGCTCATTCTTACCGATCACAAAAACCTTGATTACGTGAAGAGTGCGCGGCACCTCAATGCCCGTCAAGCCCGGTGGGCTCTATTTTTTAACCAATTCGACTTACAGATTTCTTTTCGTCCAGAGTCTGAAAATAACCGGGCCGATGCTCTGTCCCGAATTCACGGCCCTTCGCAATCTGATCCGGATCTCGGCCCTCTAGCAAATTTTTAGGTGTTATCCGTTGGGAGGTGGATGCCCAAATTCAGGAGGCGCTGCGCATTGTGACGGTGCCTTCCAACTGCCCTGAAGATAAGACGTACGTCCCTGGTCCTTTCCGCACACGTATTATCACGTGGGCCCACTCCTCTCTGTGCACTGGTCATCCGGGTGTCCTTAGAACCATCCAGCTTGTCCAACGGAGGTATTGGTGGGAGTCCTTGCAGGCGGAGGTTCAGTCCTTTGTGCACTCCTGTGCTGTCTGCGCCGCCTGTAAGACCCCCTGGGAGCTTCCAGCGTGCAAGCTGTGCCCGTTGCCAGTGCCGGAGCGGCCTTGGGCCCACATCGCGGTAGACTTTGTGACCAGTCTCCCCTCCTCCAATGCCTACACCACTATCCTCTCGGTCCTCGATAGGTTCTCCCGGGCGGTAAAGCTTTTTCCCCTTAAGGGGCTGCCCTCTGCGTTCCAGACGGCCGAACTTCTGTTTTCGAGAGTGTTCACTTCGTTTGGGATCCCGGAGGTTATCCTTTCAGATAGAGGTCCTCAGTTTACGTCAGCTGTTTGGAAGGCGTTTTGTGAGAAGCTGGGGTCCTCCATCAGTCTCTCCTCGGGGTTCCACCCCCAAACTAATGGGGCTTGTGAACGCTCGCATCAAGAGACCAACAAATTTCTTCGGATTTTTCTCGTTGTGACGCTCCTCATTACAGTGTAGGTGACATGGTGTGGCTCAGTACTCGAGTGTTGTCGGGGTACTCGGAAACTCCTGCCCCGGTTTCTGGGACCATTCCGGGCCGACGCCATCATTAATGAGGTCACGGTTCGGCTTAAGCTCCCGCACCATTTGCGGGTGCACCCGACCTTTCATGTCTCCCTTCTTAAGCCTTTCGTTCCAGGTCCCCTAGACACCAATTGGACAGAGTCCAATAGAGAGGACACAGGAGGAGGACGAATCCAACATCCACACTGTGTCCTCTCTGTTGGACTCCCGCCGGGGCAAGGTGCAGTATTTGGTGGATTGGGAGGGATTCGTTCCTGAGGAGAGGAGCTGGGTCGCTGCCGAGGACATCCTGGATCCGAGCATGGTCCAAGAGTTCCACCGGGATCACCCCGACCGCCCCGCCCCTCGTCCTAGAGGTCGGCCGACTCGCCGACATCCACGGACCATGCCTCGAGGGAGCAGGTCCCAGGTGAGACCGCCTTTTTCTAGGGGAGGTGATGTTACACATTACCATTCACGCCCCACCGTTCCGCTCTCTCATTCACACACACCCACTACACCGACACGCCCACGTCCCACTGCTACACGCTCTGCACCGCACACACCCATCTCCACACCTGTTACACATTCCATTAATCACAGATCACCCTCTCCAGACTATTAGGTGCAGGTGTGCTTCGCTGATGACAGCGTCCTTTTAAGCCGCCGATCCGGATCCATCGGCGCAGAGTTTTTTGGGATTCATCACGCCGACGCACGCTGCTCATTTCAACCCGTTACGCTCCTGTCCGGGACATCCTGTACGTCTTCTGGCGAGACTGGCTTTTTCGTTTTTTGGCTGACTCGCTACTTCTTCACAGGATCGCTCACCCCGGGAGAGATAAATACTTCTGGGACTTCGCCATGCACACACCGACCCCCCCCTCGTCCGCATGCCACGCCTCTCACGCGTCGCCTCGACGTGAACCGCCGCTTCATACAGACTGTGGGAGGTTTTTTTTGACTATTTTTTTTTTCCCTATATATCCCGCGTGGAGGAAATAAATTTTGTGTTATTGACTTTTCAACACGTCTCTCTCTCTCTTCCTCTGGCAACGGGACGCTGAGCATAACGTGACACACTGTTTTAAACCTTGGTTAAAAAAAAAGGAAAAGTACATAGGTACACAGACCTACATAGGTGAGTCAAAAGTCAAAACCCTAAGAGTGGACAAGGGGGCAATGTTTTATTTTATAAAGATGCAAGAATTTAAAGTTGTTTTAAATGTTGTATTTAAAAGTGTTTTAAGTTAGAAAGAATAAAATGCATGATGGTGTTGACATATGACATAATGATGACATAACATTTGTGTACAGCTTTGAATGGATGAAAAGTTCATGATAACTTAGCATTCATATATTAAAATGACCGCAAAATATCAGTAAATACAGTACAGGGTGTAATGACTATAAGTTTAACTTCAAGTAATTTATTTATAGAGTGCTTTTTACAAAAGTACATTGTCACAAAGCAGCTTTACAGTGTTATAAGCCTTTGAACCTCCAAAGAGCAAGCCGAAGCGATTGTGTGATGATCAGGTGTCTTTATTTAACAATTGAAAAACTGTCCATCGAGGGTGTCCTTCAGGACTGTCAGTCCAATAAAAAATCCAGGTTCCATCCAGTAATTGTCGTAGCTGCAGTGCTTTGACAGAGCCATGCACCAAGAGCTGACAACGACAGCTCCAGGAAATTAGCAACAGCTCAAAAGAAACAAACAAGAGAAGCAGTTAGAGCTAATAAATCACAGCATTTAAGTAATAACTTTAATAAGAGTTTGATTGACACAGTGCAGTAGTGATGTTAATCTGACACCAAAGCTCCGATCCTTGTTTCAAACTTGAAGTTGCCTTCCATTTGAATCACTGGAAGGTAGACCTTTTTGAAGCCAGTGACTAGGGCTGCAACAACGAATCGATAAAATCGATAAAAATCGATTATCCAAAGTATCGATAATGAATTTCCATTATCGATTCGTTGGGTCGCGCAATTTCCGCGTTACTCGCGATGTCGCGACCGCTTACGTCACATGTAGCGCTTCAATAACGCTGGAAAAAAATAGCGGGTTGAACAGAACGAGGCGGAGTCTGCAAAACAAGTTGATAAATCTACAAATGAAACACAGCCAACACTGAAACTAAAGAACGTGGAACACGCAGCTCTGCGAACATGCGCAGCAGCACGGTGATGACACAGCTCCTGAAATAAACACTGATGAGGATGAAGCTGAACAGCAGATAAATCACTACAACATCCCGAGCTTCTTTAGTTCTGAAGTAAATCGTAACACTGTGAGACCGGCAGAGCAGCGGCATGCTGTATTTGGTTGTTAACTGGATAATAACAGCGATAGAGAACGTGTCTTAACGTCCGTTATACCGGGCGTCCCGGTTTATTTTTTAAAGTGAGGACATGTCCTGGGTTTTAGCGGAGCAATAGCAGCACGGGGGATAGACGCGCACACGCGCACGGCGTAAAAGTACACGGCTTTAAATGTCCCGGCTGCGCGCGCGGCGCCCTTCCCCCCGCTTTCAGACCGCGTCGAGACAAACAGGGGAAGCCTTGTACACGGTGTGCAAAGCAGCCATATGTCCCGGTGTCCAATTGAAATTTCACACAAGAGGTATTTTTTTTTTTGTTAACTGGCTAATTTGTTAAAAAAAAATTTCAATAGCTGATTGTTAATTAGTTCATTTGTTAATTTTTTTTTTCCAATAGGCTACAGAACAGACAATATTTAGTTCATTACTGAAGGCAACTGAGTATCATGTGTTATTTGGAGTTGACTTTTGTTGTTAAGTGAGGGATGGTTAGATGATACATTATTTCTTTCATTGTGCTTTTCATTAATTACAAATATTGTCAACTTAAACATTTTGAATAAAATAACTATATATAATACTATACTATAGAATAATTTTACTGAAAAACATCCATCTTTGGATAAAAGTGTCTGCTAAATAATTAAATGTAAATGTAAAGACATGGAATTTTTTAATTTTTTTATTTATCCGATTCATCGATTAATCGAAAAAATAATCGACCGATTAATCGATTATCAAAATAATCGTTAGTTGCAGCCCTACCAGTGACAAAATTAGTACTATGGGAAGAAGGAATCTATCCAAACATATAGACTTAACAGCCACCCACAGACTGTATACTGATATAGTGATGTAAACCAAACAATAAACCAGAGAACCCACATAGCACTGTGTTTTAATGGTATCTCTCTGAGCACTCTATACTTAACCTAGAAGCTGAAGCTGCAAAACCAATTTGGCATTTAACACAGAATATGTAGACCAGGGGTCTCAAACTTAAATTACCTGGGGGCCACTAACCAGGCTGTGTTTTCGATGAGGGGCCAGATTAAAGAATTGCAACAAAAAGCAGCGGGAAAATGGAAAATCAACTATTTATATAATAACTATGTACACATATTCATTCATTCATTCATTATCTCCCGCTTTATCCTCTATTAGGGTCGCGGGGGGTTCCCCATGCCCATCCAGGGGAGAACGTTTCAGGCGCTGGGCAGATACACCCAGGACAGGACGCCAGTCTATCGCTGGGCACACACTCACTCACACACACACTCTATATGGGGCAATTTGGAGAACTCAATTGACTTGATCCCTGTTTTTGGACTGTGGGAGGAAACCGGAGAACCCGGAGGAAACCCACGCGGACGCAGGGAGAACATGGAAACTCCACCCAGATGGGGATTTGAACCGGGAATCCCTAGCGCTGAGAGAAGAACATGCTAAACCACTAAGCCTCCGTGCCCTATGTACACATATTGTAATTCAAATACACTCAGTGTTTGCTCAGTGCTTGCTACCAGAAACTTGACAGTGCTTCCTCTGACACAAATGAGCCACATTTGCTTTAAGTGAGTTTGCAGTGGACACTCTGATGATGGACTGGAGATGGGCATCGGTCAGTCTGGATCTGTGCTTAGATTTATTAAATTTTACAGTTGAGATAAAAATTTCACACACATATATACTTTTTTTCGAAGTCAACTTTTCTTTAATTTTTTGAGAGTTTCGAAAGTGACATTTTTGCTAACAAAATGTTTTTGCTGGGAATGGTGAGCGCATGCGTAGCGTAGTGTCACATCCACTTTAACTTCTGTACCTGTTATTCCCCTTTCTGCCAATAGTGGCGCTTGGAGTTCTTCTCCAGAGTTCTGATTACTACTTAAGTCAGAATTCTGATTTATCTCTTAGTAAGTCGTAATTCTAACTTAGTAAGTCAGAATTATTTCTCTCTAACATAGTAATCTCATCAGACAAGGCCTTAATAGTCGGTGACTTCAATGTTCACTTTGAAAACCCACTAGACTCATTTAAATTAGCCTTTGACTCCATCCTAGATTCCATGGGCATTACTCAAAGCGTAGTTGGTAAAACACATCGCTGTAAACATACATTAGACTTAGTTTTATCACATGGTATTAACATTAATAATTTAACTATTGTTCCACTATGTGAGGTCATCTCCGATCACTATTTGATAACCTACGATTTAGAAATTGATACTGATCCAGTCATTAAACCGCGATATGACATGAAGCGTACAATCATCCCCTCTACTGCTGTGTCATTCCTACAACATTTACCCGAATTAAACATTAAACCAGCATCAGGACCCGATGAACTTGAAAACACAGCGGATTACCTTAAACACATGTTTTCTGCAACCTTAGACAGTGTCGCTCCACTTAAACTAAAAAGGATTAAAGATAAAAGACTCGTTCCATGGTTTAATGATCAAACACGCGCCCTAAAACAAGCCACTAGAACCATGGAGCGTAAATGGAGACAAACTAAATCAGAGGTATTTAGGGTTGCATGGAAGGACAGTATGACTGAGTACAAACATGCACTCAATGCAGCGAAGACTAAATATTATTCTGAATTAATAGAGAACAACAAAAACAACCAAAGATTCCTCTTTAGTACCATTGCCAAATTAACTCGAAGTGCTACTGAATCAGATTCACAGATTCACTCACAGTTCAGCAGCAATGATTTCATGAATTTCTTTAGTGACAAAATTGAAAACATAAGACTTAAATCATCTAATGCATTGTGTAGCGTAACCAATAATCAACCCTCAATGATTTCTGAAAAATCTAGTGGTAGAGAAAATAATATAGTACAAGAGTTAAATACCTTTAACCCCATATCTAAAAAAGAGCTTGTCTCATTAATTACACAATCAAAGACAACATCCTGTATGTTAGACCCAATACCTACAAATCTGCTTAAAGACCTCCTACCAAATATCACAGAGCCTTTTATAAACATTATAAATTCATCACTTAAAATAGGCTATGTCCCCAAAAATCTGAAGTGTGCAGTCATTAAACCATTACTTAAAAAACCTAATTTAGATCCTCTAATACTGTCCAACTATAGACCAATATCAAACCTTCCTTTTGTCTCTAAAATCCTAGAAAAAATAGTGTTCAACCAGCTGAATCGCCATCTTCTAGCTAATAACGTTCATGAAGTTTTTCAGTCAGGTTTTAGGTCTCACCATAGCACTGAGACAGCCTTAATTAAAGTTGTTAATGACTTATTAATGTCCTCTGATAATAACCAAATCTCTTTTCTTGTATTATTAGATCTTAGTGCAGCCTTTGACACTATAGACCATAACATCTTAGTTGATAGATTAGAAAACATTGTGGGTGTTACAGGATCTGAACTCCAGTGGTTTAAATCCTACCTGACAGATCGATATCAATTCACCTGTGTTAACAACCAATATTCTGATCTCGCTAAAGTTAAATATGGTGTCCCACAAGGGTCAGTTCTGGGTCCACTCCTATTTGCATTATATATGCTTCCATTGGGATCAATTATTCGTAAACATGGAATCTGTTTCCACTCATATGCAGATGATACACAGTTATATGTTTCAGCTAACCCTAATGATGGTTGTTCAGTCACTAAGCTCGAGGACTGCATCCAAGATATTAAAATGTGGATGTCAAAAAACTTCCTACTGCTAAATTCTGATTAAACAGAGTTTCTGATAGTTGGACCCAAGGACAAAATTAACAAAGCTTCTAACACTATGTTAAACCTTGATAACTCTTTAATTAGACCCAGTTCATCTGTAAATAATCTCGGTGTCATTATTGATTCAGATCTCTCCTTTACAAAGCACATTAGCAATATCACTAGAATTGCATTTTTTCACCTTCGTAACATTTCGAAGCTACGAAATATCCTATCCCTCCAAGATGCAGAAAAACTAATTCATGCTTTTATTACCTCAAGGTTAGATTATTGTAATTCACTTCTGACAGGATGTTCTAATAAATCATTACATAAATTACAACTTGTGCAGAATGCTGCAGCTAGAGTTTTAACTAAAACCAGAAAGTTTGATCATATAACTCCTGTGTTATCAAACCTGCACTGGCTACCAATTAAGTTTCGTATCGAGTACAAAATTTTATTAATAACACATAAAATTTTACATAACCAGGCTCCACAGTATCTGAGTGAGCTGATTCAATTGTACCAGCCGACACGTGAGCTCCGATCTCAAGGTGCTGGCTTACTCTTAGCTCCTAGAATAAATAAAATTACTGCTGGTGGAAGAGCGTTCTCCCACAAGGCTCCTCAACTTTGGAATAGCCTTCCAGTTACTGTTCGTGATTCTGAATCACTATTAATCTTTAAAAATAAATTAAAAACATTTATTTAATCTTGCGTTTAATTAATCCCCTGTAGATAAAGATGTAGATCTCAGACTTGGCTGTGTTGGGGGGTAATCTCTGATCAGTGTATGCTGGCATTTCACCTCTTCACCCACCTCATCATTAATGGGGGGGTGTGGCGCTGGAATGGCGCCACACCCCCTGGAATGGCGCTGGAATGATGCTGTTCCGGGGCGCCATCTCAACTATGTAGAGTCTGCAGTATCTGCCTCTTTTAGTTATGCTGCTCTAGTCAGTGATGCCGGAGTCACATGCTGCACTGTGTCAATTAATTACTTATTAATTAAATGCCGTGCTTTATTATTAGCTCTAACTCCCTTCCTTTGTCTGTTTCTTTTGAGGTGTCCCCCGGCTTCCTGGAGATCCATGGCTCTGCTTACGAATACTGTATGGATCCTGACAAGGCGGTCCTGCAGGACGCCCCCTAATGGACTCACATATAGTTTTCTAGTTGTTAGTTTTTCCATTTGTTTAGTATCTGGACATGGCTGTTCTACACTGTTGTTGCTGCCCGGCCGCTCAAGGAGGATGAGTCCCCCATTGAGTCTTGGTCCTCCCAAGGTTTCTTCCTTAAATAACAACATAAAAGGGAGTTTTTTCTTGCCACTGTCGCTTCGGCTTGCTCTTTGGGGGTTTAAAGGCTTTTCATTCTGTAAAGCTGCTTTGTGACAATGTACTGTTGTAAAAAGCGCTATATAAATAAATTACTTGACTTGACTTGATCATTCAACACTAAATATTTTTTCATGTCCAGTTATAATTTTCACTTTATATATATTTTTTTTAATTGGGGGGGGGTGATTTAAGTGTTTTTATTTATCACCAGCATGATCCTTATATCAGTAATGTTTTTCGGTATTTCCGCAATGACTGTAGTTTATAGACGGTCCCTTGCTGTCACCTAACGCTGCAGCTGCCATTCCGGCTATATTGGACGATAAATCAACTCACCGGGAATTTTGACAAAATATAAAGTTTGAAGTATGTTCTCGATTCCGTAGTGATTTATAAAATGCAATTAAAATAATTTTAGGGCTTTGATTCAAAGTGGGAGACGAAGCATAACGCGAATGTCTGCTGAATGTCGAATATCAAACTAACTTTACCGACGTCATTTACACACAGTGAATCATTCTGAATCACGATCTCTCTCTCTCCCTCTTTCTCTTTCTTCCCCAAACCGGCGCGCGGCAGCGCCCCCATGCCTCAATAAATGTACGTTCCATTCAAACTGCTTATAAAGGTGGGGAATGTGGTCTGTTTTGGGAAATGCGGGTCGCAGGGCTCTGTATGTTGTATGCATGTATGCATGCATGCATGTATGTTTACTCGTTCAAGTGTGTGTGTGTGTGGGGGGGGGTGGATGATATTTGCTGGAGCGTGTTTAATAAAAGAGCAATTTCTGTGAAATGGCAACCTGAAGCCGAGTCTTTTCTATGCCGTCTACACAATATTAACATGATGTGTGTAAACAGGTTTCAACATTAAAGCTTAAAAAAGATGAATACTGGTAGATCACGATGACCTGTCCACTGGAAAATGAAGATATTATGCCAGAAAAGTGTATGCCAGAAAAGGAACACCTGATCTACAGTTATTCATTTGGTCATATATAAAGATAAATTATGTTTAATTATTTTTTTATGAACTTGCTCATTTTTTTTATTTGATTTTGTTTTGTGCAAATTTGAACAATAACTTAGTAAGTCGTTAGCACATTACATTTTCTTATTCAGAGACTTTATTTATTATAGTATGAACATTTTTTAAATCTAGGTAATTGTGATGAACTATCCTTTTTTATGTGTGCATATGTTTTTAGCATTAATGTAATTATTATTGTTGGATTTGAATAGTTTTAACTTATTTGTTTTGAATACTTTCTTTCTTCATCGCTGTACACATTAACTTTTTGTTAAAATAATCGGTCATAATCTATTATATGTTTAGCTTTATTGAAAAGTCAACTTGCACATTTGAAATATGAGTCTAATGTGCGCACACCACAGAAACCTGCTCACAAAGCCTTGTGATAGAACATGAAAATTTGGCTCTGGAAAACCAACATTATCTAGGACTCGGAGGTCACCTCCCAGTTCCTATGAGGACCTCTTAAATCTCAAAGTAATATTACAAAATAAAATGGAGGTGCAATATACCTATACAATATACAAAATTCTTAGTAGATTATTAATGTCTGCATTAGGGCTGCAACAACGAATCGAAAAAAATCGATTATGAGAAGTGTCGATAAAGAATTTCGTTCTCGATTCGTTGGTTCGCACTATTTCCGCATTACTCGCAATGTCGTAACCACTTGCGTCACCTGCAGCGCTTCAACAATGCTGGAAAAAATAGCGGGTTGAATAGAACGAGCGGGTTGGAACAAAACAAGTTGATAAATCGTACAAATGAAACACAGCCAACGCAGAAAAAAAGTTCCATTTAAAACTGCGGGAGCTTCACACAAATAAAAAATGTGGAACATGCGAGCTCTGCGAAAATGAATTGACCTGCACAGAGCACCATGATGATGATCCACCACCTGAAACTAAACTTGTTGGAGTCACCGATGAGGATGAAGCTCAACAGCAGAGTAAATCACTACAATATCCCAAGTTTCTTTAGTTTTGAAGTGAATCAATGTAATGTGCACTCACTATGAGACCGAACGTGCACTCACTATGAGCACGCTTCATGCTGTTTTTTGTTGTTAACTGGATAATGACAGTGATGGAGAACGTGTGTTACTTTATATTTTCGTTTAATTAGCTTAAGCAGTGTTCAAATACATACAACAACAACAATGTAACATATTAGAGCTACTCAAATTTGTGTAATTTAGTATTTTGTTCACACTATGCTACATATTGTACCAGTGTGTGTGTTTAATTGTGTTTAATTGCTCTTTGGGCGACGTGGATGCCTTAAACTCATACTGTAAATAAAACCAGACATTTATTGACCTGCTTAATAATTCTACAGTGTATCTGGTTTCCTTCATAACTACTAACTTGTGTTGTTTTCATTTGTAAGTCGCTTTGGAGAAAAGCGTCTGCTAAATAATTAAATGTAAATGTAAAGACATGGGAAATTTTTTTATTTATTTATCCGATTCATCGATTAATCAAAGAAAAATAATTGACCAATTAATCGATTATCAAAATAATCATTAGTTGCAGCCCTAGTCTGCATATACCTCCATCATTAAAACATGTCCATCCACCATCATCCTGTCTGCAGCATCACTGATGATCAGATTGTGAATATCAAACTGTACAGCAACAGATGACCTGTCTCTGGTTCTTTATCTACAAGGAGGAGCAATAAGGTGGATGTGTCTAATAATGTAGAGTGATACAGGGTTAAAACTCCAGTTCTCTTGTACACTCAAAATCCTGTGTGAGTTTAGACATGTTAATTAATAATGTTCTGCTTAGTTAGGTTGAAATAATGTCATATTAAAGGTAACATCATAAAAGTATATAACAGTATCTGTGCTTAAATATAAGTGTGATGAACGACTAAAAGTCTGTTTAATAACTTTTTAATTGCGAGGTTTCCTTTTCATAGTAAAATGTTGTTCTTTCCTTTGTGGTTGATGTCCTGTTTTTATTCCTACAGAAATGCAGACCTGGAAGCTAAAGGTTTTGAAGACGGGTTTAAAATTCCCTCTGCTCGTACAACTGGTTCAACCATATGTGGGTTGGTGTTTAAGGTACAGTGTCTCACCCAAAGCACTTGTATCCTTTATCATCAGTACTCTGATTTAGAGTAGCTCTGATATCACCCCATTATGTCACATGACCTCAGTCAGTTACACTACAGTACACTGGGTTAATGCTTAAATTCACTCAGTATGTGTTTGTCCCTCTTACAGGATGGAGTGGTTTTAGGAGCAGATACAAGAGCGACAGATGGAATGGTCGTAGCAGATAAGAATCGTTCCAAAATCCACCACCTCTCTCCAAATATTTAGTGAGTAATTAATAGGCTCTGTGTGGAAGAGCTGCTCTTTCTCTAGGCGATAAATTAAAAAAAGGTTTTGATACTTGACAATGTTAATAGACTCTGATTGGCGATTTTCCAAACGGCACTCGTATCAAAGAAGGAACTTGGAGTGTGATTACACAAAGCTTATATTTCTGTTATCAATTCTGTATTAGATTAACAGTTAACAATAACAGTCACATTTGTTAGTGCATCCGTAATGACGCGGAGAGTTTTTAAGGTTTAGGGGATTAGATTTCCCTTTCTGATTGTCAACTTTTGGATCATTCATTCATTCATTCATTATCTCCCGCTTTATCCTCTATTAGGGTCGCGGTGGGGTTCCCCATGCCCATCCAGGGGAGAACATCTCGGGCGCTGGGCAGATAGACCCAGGACAGGGCGCCAATCCATCGCTGGGCACACACTCACTCACACAGACACACCCTATATAGGGCAATTTTGAGAATTCAATTGACTTGATCCATGTTTTTGGACTGTGGGAGGAAACCGGAGAACCCGGACGAAACCCATGCAGACACGGGGAGAACATGGAAACTTCACCCAGATGGGGATTTGAACCAGGAATCCCTAGCACTGAGAGGCGAACGTGCTAACCACTAAGCCACCGTGCTGCCACTTTTGGATCAGTTGTTATTATTAAAGGAACAAAATCATAGTTCACTCTCTTTTACATGCAAAAGTGTGACGAATACACAATCTGTTTTTTTCCATAATTCCAGGCCCTATTCCTACTTTAATCTGAAAATAAATATCAATCTTTCCATATTATAAGATTCATTCACAACCCCATGCATTAGTTCAGCACTGGAAGATCAGTCTGTAGCCATTTCTGGGTTATAGCCTTCCTAAAGCAGGATAGAAGAATCTTTAATAGATATTTGTTAGTGAGGAATGTTGTCCAGTAATTTACCCATATATAGAGTAAGAAAGGAGATATTTATTTTTAAATCCATTGTTTTGTTTATTTTGTTGGTCATTTGCCCCTAGTATGATTGAATGTTTGGACATCCAACAGAAAGTCCGGAAAAAAACTGGCCGTCATGGCTCCACACCTCCACCAACAAAGCCCGAGACTCTAAGACCTATTTGTAGTGCCATTATTATGGGAGAAATAAAAGCCCTTACAACATTTCTCCAGCTGATTTGCTGATTTGCTTTGTTTTATATGCTTCAGACAGAATTGAAATTAGATCCCCCTCCAAGCCCACCCCAGTCTTTGTTATTTTATTAAAATAATTTCTATGTTGTATCTTCTAAGTAGCTTTTATTTCCTAGCAATATTTGTAGTGTGTGTAATTTCTGGTGTCTTCCATTTAGATTCATAATCTGATCTACACCAGAGTACTACAGGCCCTTGTTGTTATTATTGTTGTGCTGCATAACAATAACAATAATCATGTGGGCACTGTAAAGCTCTCTCTCCAAATTCCATCTTCAATTGCAGTGTCTTGAACCATATCCTGGGCTTTTATAAATCTGGAAATCCATCTATTCCATTCAGCAAATTGTTTAGTTGGTATCTCCAGGAGCAGAAACTGAAAGAGGTCAAGAAATCGGCAAGACATTATAATTATTTCTATTCTTTTACTCAAATCCAACAGGAAAATTAGCTATATAGAAATAATAGATTTTATCTCTTTGTTGTGGGGGGCATATTTCTTTTCAAATAATTGAAAAACCTGTTGTCACATTTATTCCTAGATATTTTATTACAGGAAAATCCCTTTTAAAATTGTATTTTGTAAT
This sequence comes from Corydoras sp. C115, assembly GCA_019802505.1. Classification (NCBI taxonomy): domain Eukaryota; kingdom Metazoa; phylum Chordata; class Actinopteri; order Siluriformes; family Callichthyidae; genus Corydoras; species Corydoras sp. C115. The sequence goes on from JAFMOC010001357.1 coordinate 34,472, forward strand.
TGTATTATCTGGGTGGGGATATTAATGTATGAGCTTTTGAATATTTAATTTATATCAATAGTAAGAATTATATATTTTTAATAGAGGGATTATTTTGGAGATTGTTGGGTCAGGAATTGTAATAAAAAGAACGTCATCCACAAACAAATTTTATGCTCCTCTCCCCTAATTGATGTTCCTCTTATCTCTGTGTCCTACCTTTTTGCCTGAACTAAGTGTTCAATTAATAGGGCAAACAAGGTTGGGCTCAGGGAACTCCCCTGCCTTGTCCCTTTCTCCAAACAAAATTCTGGCTTCCTGATCCTTAATATATATTATAATAAATATATCCTTAATATCCTGAATGCATATTATAAAACAGCCTTTGAAATAAAATCTAATTAAGTACCGTATATGGATATTCAAAACCCACAGAGTCAAAAGGTTTTTTTGGCATCTAGGCTGACCAACATTGCTCCAATTTTAGCTAAAGTGATATGGTTTGTAACATGTGGTGTTCTCCTTAAATTATCCCATGCCTGCCTATTTAGTACAAAGCCTGTTTGATCCAAATAATTAGTTCTGGGATAATAATTTCCAACTGATAGGATTGAAGCAAATCCTTTATAATTAACATTGAGAACTATTGGTCTGCATGAACTACATTATTATGAAATATTTTTTTAAAATCCCTTTTTAAATCCTGTTTTTCATAACAGAAAAAAATTATACACATCAAATTGTCCCACTGTAACGGGTGCCTAGGGTGTGTGTTTTTGGGTTCTGTGTTTGTGTTCCTGTGTTTAGTTAATTAGCTGTCTCGTGTGGGTATTTTAGTTAATTAGCTTCATGGGTTCATTGGGTGGTTTTGTACACGTGTCGGGATATGTGAGGGTATTTAGTTCTGGGGTTTCATGTCTTCCGTGCGCGTCTTTGTGTTTTATGTTACGCTGTCCTTTTACCTGTGTGTTTGGTGTTTTGAGCACCTTCATTAAATATTCTCTATTTCGTACCACCTGCGTGCCTGGCTCCCTTCTACGCGTTAGAGCGCCGCGGCGCTGCGCCGTATTTGCGCAGCCGCGTTTAAATCCCAGGTGGGCAACTGTGACAGAAAGACGCGCCAACGTTTGGGGAGTCCAGAGCCCAGGTAGGTGATTTTTACATTTTTCTTTGCCCGTACGCACCCTCCGCAACACTGAGGAGTTCTGGACGGAGGGTCCAGTCCGGTTTGTTAAACCCCCGGTGGCAAGACACAGACGCAGAGCGCGGCGACGGCGTGGAGTGAAGCCGCAGCGGGCGCACAGCGCAGCCGCGGAGCGCGAAGCGTGGACTGCGGGGCAGTCACGTGACGCGACCGCGCCGGTCCGTGACGCGTCTGGGTCGCGCTGCGAGGGGGCGGTATCGGAGCCGCCGGCCGAGTGTGTGAGTGTGTTGTGTCCCCCGTCCTCCTATGTGTCGTGTGACCAGTCTGTCATCCCCATGTCTGACATGTTTGTGTCTAGGTGTTTAAGCATTGCGGCGGGGGTCTATGTGTTTTGTGTGCAGGATGGAGAGCCCGAGGCGCCGGCCGAGGTCTTGCCAGCGTGCGTGCCGGCCGAGGTCATGCCAGCGTGCGTGCCCGCCGAGGTCCGCCCAGCGTGCGTGCCCGCCGAGGTCCAGCCAGCACGCGAGCCCATCCTGAGGCCCAGGGGCGTCACGCCGCCCATCCCGAGGCCCAGGGGCGTCACGCCGCCCATCCCGAGGCCCAGGGGCGTCACGCCGCCCATCCCGAGGCCCAGGGGTCCGAGCGCCGTCCAGCCCGAAGTCAAGGGTCCGCGCGCCGTCCAGCCCGGAGTCAAGGGTCCGCGCGCCGTCCAGCCCGAAGTCAAGGGTCCGCGCGTCGCCCAGCCCGAGCAGCAGGGGCCGCACGCCGCCCTGCCCGAGCAGCAGGGGCCGCACGCCCCGCCGCCAGGGGGCGTCTGCCTCGCCCCGCCGCCAGGGGGCGTCCGCCTCGCCCCGCCGCCAGGGGGCGTCCGCCTCGCCCCGCCGCCAGGGGGCGTCCGCCTCGCCACGCCGCCAGGGGGCGTCCTCCGGACCACGCCGCCCGTGGGCGTCCTCCTGACCCCGCAGCAAGAGGGCGGGGCCCATTCCTCGCCCAACGTGGGCGGCCACCGGACCACGCAGCTAGAAGGCGTGGCTCATTCCTCGCCCGACGGGGGCGTCCACCGGACCACGCATTAGGAGGGCGTGGCCCTGTCCTGATCCGCCACGGGCGTCCACCTGACCTCACAGCCGGAGGGCATCCGCAGCTTCGCGTCGGCAGATGGCGCCTTCCACACCGCGCCCGCAGAGGGCGCTCACCCCGACACAGAACTTATGGACGTGTCACACGCCTCCCCCGCAGAGGGCGTCCACCGGAGGGCGCCTACCTAGCCCGACTCAGGAGGGGTGGACGACCCCTCCCACCCCCCCAGGACTGTTTTTTTTTGGGTTGTCTTGATCGCGTCCCCTCGTTACGCGACCGTAAGGGCGGGGGTAGTGTAACGGGTGCCTAGGGCACCCGTTTCTCGGCCGTTGTGTGTTTTTGGGTTCTGTGTTTGTGTTCCTGTGTTTAGTTAATTAGCTGTCTCGTGTGGGTATTTTAGTTAATTAGCTTCGTGGGTTCATTGGGTGGTTTTGTACACGTGTCGGTATATGTGAGGGTATTTAGTTCCGGGGTTTCATGTCTTCCGTGCGCGTCTTTGTGTTTTATGTTACGCTGTCCTTTTACCTGTGTGTTTGGTGTTTTGAGCACCTTCATTAAATATTCTCTATTTCGTACCACCTGCGTGCCTGGCTCCCTTCTGCGCGTTAGAGCGCCGCGGCGCTGCGCCGTATTTGCGCAGCCGCGTTTAAATCCCAGGTGGGCAACTGTGACACCCACAGTCTTTATCACAGTCTAATGTCCTGGCGGAGCAAGGGAGAGATGGTAAAAGCGAGAAAGTCCGGAGTATGGTGTAAAGGAGAGATGCGGCGGTCTCTACCGTAAAACCCCTTCCGGGGGTCCATTGAGTCCATTGAGCATTGTGAATGGTCCCGTGTCGTCACCATGAGAATTTTTTACGGTACATAGGGTTTCTTTTCTTGAAGACTGCTAAATTATTTCCCACATTCATTACAGAACATTGAAACAGCCTTTGATACATTTACAAATATTATCAACATTAATGACATAATTTATTTTTTACTGTGATCGTCACAACGCTTGTTAACCAGCTCCCGTTGTCTGAATGGAGTTGGAAAAGTGCAAAAATATATTTAAGGTTAAGTTTTGAAAATGTAGCAAATATAGTTAAAAAACTGAAGTATGTATTTTATTTTTAATGTTAAGTTTTAAAGATTTGCAAAATATAAATGCACTATAACCGTAAAGTCTGTATTTTAGTTTCGATTAAAAGTTTGTGGATTATGGTAAACTTTTGTTTTAATATATTTAGAATTATTTGTTCATTAATAGATGTTTTTTTATGTAAGAAAAAGCCAGGCAGATAAGCTAACCTAATACTGGTCATTTTAATTTAGTGCAATCCTGTTTTTGTATAAATATAAAATGATGCAAAAAGATTTGATACAGGAAGGAACCTGAAAGTATTGTTTTAAATAAATGTTCTATTTGTTTATATTGTTGTTTTATCTTGTCAGTCACATTATTTAAACAAAATTTAAAGACCATTTGAACTGGAAAATTGTGTCTGAATTGACAATCGATTCGATTGTCAATTGACAATCGAATCGCTAGACATTGAGAGACTCGCACCCCTACCTTGAATGCTCTCAGTATGTCGGCATATACTTTTCTTCATCGAAGAATTTAAGGTTAAATTTTATCGAAGTAAATCCTTTTGCATTTTATTGTATGCATTTCTTTTTCCACATGGTGGGTAACACCATCTTTTTTTCACTCCAAACTCAAGAAAACAAATCACCAGAGATCTTGGATGTACATCTCCTCTTAGCTCGTTCAGTTCATCTTTCAAGTTGTTACAACACTAGAGACAGGAATCATTCATTTCCCTTTAAAGGTCCGATCTAAGCGCCCGAATCTCATTGTAGATGGCCTACATGTCCGGTGTTCTTTCGAGTTGTATTAGTTTGTTAAAAAAAAAAAAAAACGGTTAAAGTGCACTAGTAGCATTAGTTGATTAGTAGTAGCATTAAAGTTTTGTTTAACCATGTCTAGTTATTCTGTCCCATTGCTGCCTTGTGAGTGCTTGCTTGCTTTAATATTTTTATTGTTATTTTTTTTTTTACTATTATTATTACTGAAATTATTACATCATGCGACCTTTATAAAATGGTGATGCATTAAATATGAGATGATTGGTTTGTCTAGGCAAGGAGAAGTAATATTATGAAAACAAGATGAATTGAACTCTGAATCTGAAAATGAGGTTGAATACTAAATGTTAACAGCATCTCATTTGGAACGTCTTACTCAGTGTGCACTGTGAGAATAATGAAAGCATGTTTTTATAGTCTAAAATAAAAAAGAATTATTATATTACATTAAGTGGCACGGTGGCTTAGTGGTTAGCACGTTCGCCTCTCAGCGCTAGGGATTCCCGGTTCGAATCCCCATCTGGGTGGAGTTTCCATGTTCTCCCCGTGTCTGCGTGGGTTTCCTCCGGGTTCTCCGGTTTCCTCCCACAGTCCAAAAACATGGATCAAGTCAATTGAATTCTCAAAAAAAAAAAAAAAAAATTGCCCCATATAGAGTGTGTGTGTGTGGGTGAGTGTGTGCCCAGCGATGGATTGGCGCCCTGTCCTGGGTCTGTCTGCCCGGCGCCCGAGACGTTTTCCCCTGGATGGGCATGGGGAACCCCACCGCGACCCTAATAGAGGATAAAGCGGGAGATAATGAATGAATGAATGAATATTACATTAAATATAATGCACAATACACAGAACTCATCCACAGTCCTTAAAACAATTATTTTTCTTTATTTTTCTTTTAAAAATAGTTCTGCCCCCTCTTTGAAAATGCCTTCTGTAAATCTGTCAGTCTAAAATCTGACTAATTGATCCTTCGGTTTTGTACGAATTTCTGCTCACAAGCTCATTATTTGCCAATTGATCAATCAACACAAGGAACTTATAAGACACATTGACACACAAAAAATGTTCATGCCCTCTTACCTGTTCTTCATTTTAGTTAAGTAACTAATTACCTTATTTGTTATGCTTCATTTGGTTAACCCGCTCTACTTCAACGATGTGCCTGATCAGTTTGGAACTGCAAAAAAAAATGGCGAATTTAGACTTGAAAGCCAAATTGGTAACTGGTTTCTCCATAACTACTTATTTTTGTTGTTCAAAACAACATGGTGTGTACAACAAACAACTTATGTTTGTTGTTTGTTGTTCACCATTCGATTCAGAAACGAGTTTTTCAGTTCAAATGGTCTTTAAATTTTGTTTAAATGATGTGATTGACAAGATGAAACGACGATGTAAACAAATAGAACATTTATTTAAAACATTACTTTCAGGTTCCTTCCTGTATCAAATCTTTTTGCATTATTTTATATTTATAAAAATACGATTCATATAAATAGGATTGTAAATAGGAAAAAATAGGATTGTGCTAAATTAAAATTATCAGTATTAGTTTACCTTAGCTGACTGGCTTTATCTTACATGAAAAACACCCATCAATGAACAAATAATTCAAAATATATTATTACCAAAGTTTACCATGGTGCATTAGCCTTTAATCGAAACTAAAATACAGACTTTACAGTCACAGTGCATTTAGATTTTGCAAATCTTTAAAACTTTAAAACATTAAAAATAAAATACATACTTCAGTTTTGTAACTATATTGCACCAACATTCGCTACATTTTTAAAACTTAACTTTAAATATATTTTTCAACTTTTCATCTTCTTTAATTTCAGGGGTTTTTATAGCATTCTAGCGAACTACAACGGGAGCTGGTAAACAAGCATGCCGTAAGGTGGCCGAGCGGATCCGTAATGCGATATGCAGTAAACTCGGGAGGGGGAACACATTTTTAAAAAATCGATTCTTGGGCATTTTGAATCGATTCAGAATCGCCAGGACTACGAATCGTGAATTATTGAAGAATCGATTTTTTTCAGCACGCCTAGCCAGAAACATTGAATGTTTCAATGTAAATGAATTTACAGCCCGTTTGTGTTTTAGTTGATTTTGTGCATATCATGTTAAAACCTACTGAATTTTGGAAAACTTATATAATGATAACTGTAATACAGAATTAGATATATTAACAAACGCAAACCCGCAATACAATGAAGCCACAAAAAGTGATCTGTGATATGCCCCACATGCTAAATCCTCCCCCTTTGCTGTTACAATTTCATACCGAACTGTGAGGTACATCCCACAATGTGAACCAAAGTGTAACTTTAGTGTACGGTTACACCTCTAATATAAAAGAAAGTTCATGTTTTAGAATAAAGTTGAAGTCTTGTCCTTCATCCTAATAAATGTGAAAGAACGAGAGGAACTAAAAATCCTTAAACTAAAGCTCAGGACTGATCACCAAATTCCCCAAATGTTTACCACAGGTAATGTTGCACAAGGAAATCTCACCACGTACTAAAACCAAAGGTTCACATGCTTTTGACTTCACAATATTTTGGTTACTGTGTACAGGTCTTGGAGGGTGCTGCCAATGTGCCAACCCATCCGCCTGTAAAATCTGCTGTATGGAATTCATGATATCTTATCCTGTGGTTACTTTTGTTTCTGTAGAACTGGAGATGATGAGAATCTGCAAGGCACCAACGCGGTTCAGACAAGGTCAGAAATGTTGCTGCCGATGGAGGTGGTGAGGAATAATGAACAGACCATTTTAGATGAGTAAGGAAATGCTTTATTACAGAATGTTTTGATCTGACATTTCATGTACAATATGTTCCATACATCACTAGTACTTTTACTTTGAAGGTGTGTGTTTACTAAGGGTGTCTTCAACTAAGGATTTTCATAGTCGAATCTGATTCGTCAGATTTTCCCTATAGTCGACTGATAGTCGAATCAGTTAAAATTTCACCACAAGATCAATAAGCGTGGTTTTTAAAAAATATATTTTTTTATATTTTGTTATATATTTTATATTGTTAAAGCGCACACATCATTTAAAAAAAATATTAACAGAAATTAGGATGATTTTATTTGACAAAAGGCTATATATATAATGAAAACAAAGACATTTCATGTAAAAACTAATGCAGCAGCAGCCATGGGCACCCTAATGTGGTCAAAATTTACAATATGAAACTGTAGAATCGAATCGTCGAATATTGCAGCTCACCCCTAGTGTTTACAATAAAATGTAGAAATGGAGTGCACATTGCACAGTGTAAGGAGTATCATTTTATTGACTGCTTGCACATAGCCTTGAACTACACCCATTATCTTCTCAATGATTTGTGGTGCAGAGGATGTGAAATGCACCGGTGTGGACCTTTTTAATCATTCATTCAATTCCAAATTGCAAAGGCCTACAAATCGTAATGAATTCATCTTTAATATTCTAATCCTCTCTGAGATAAAGTAGGTACGGTGTTCTAAGGGAGTAGCTTAATGAAATGTGTCTATGAACTATATCTGAATGTGGGTCATACAACAGGAGAACAGCTCCAAAAACAAGTGTTTTTACCATAGAATAATTATATTATTCCTATAGAAAAAAACACAGTAAATCCAACCGGAACTGAAATTACGAGGGGAGTTCTACTCCGGAGCCGAGTTGTGCGTTGCATCTTAGCTGTACACATTTTGTAGTATGTAGTGGACTACATGTGGAAACGATACACGTAAATTAAAGGATCCGCCCACCCACATATTTGACCTATGCCTATGATTTTTTTTTGAGTTAACATGGTTTGCGTTCACAATATTTTAGTTGATGTGGAGGTCTTGGAGGGTGCTACCAATATCTCAACCTGTAAAATCTGCTGTATGGAATTTATGATCTCTTATCCTGTGGTTACTGTTGTTTCTGTAGAACTGGAGATCACTAAGTATAAACATGGCACCACCGGGGTTCTGATGTTCTGAAGTCGGAGATGTTCAGAGATGGTCCATCATCGATGTTGTTTCATGTTGTTGTTTCAAGTCGTGTAGAGATGTTCAGAGATGGTCCATCATCGATGTTGTTTCATGTTGTTATTTCAAGTCGTTTAGAGATGTTCAGAGATGGTCCATCATCGATGTTGTTTCATGTTGTTATTTCAAGTCGTGTAGAGATGTTCAGAGATGTTTCAATAAAATGTTGATTAAATTCTATTATGACTCTTTATTTACAGACTTTACTCACCTTTAAAGTGTTCATGCCTCATATTCTCACTTTTGTGTGATGTATATGTGTGGCATAAAGCAGCTGTAACATCTGGACTTAAATAAATTTAAATGTACATGTATGTTTATAGAAATAACTTTTAAACAGTAATGGTCTGTAACCTCTGGGTTAAACCACAATTAACACATCTTATGAACTTTGGGTGGCCTCATGCCAATGAGTGTTGTATTGTTTATTAAAACATAATTCAGTTTCAGCCACCCATACCAACAGGCTCTTTTAATGGGATATGTAAACAGACAAATTCACACCAAGTGACAATTTAGTATCTTTAGTCTTTCGAATGTGGGAGGAAATCGGAGCTTATTGGAGAAACCCATACAGATACGAGAGGCTTTATGGACAACATGATGCAGAATGTTGCCTAGCTGTCTGCTGTATGAATGTCAAATGTCAATGACAAGATGCATATATATATATATATATATATATATATATATATATATATATATATATATATATATATATATGTGTGTGTGTGTGTGTGTGTGTGTGTGTGTGTGTGTGTGTGTGTGCAGTTCGTAGACCAGTACTCCTATGAATAAATCGCACAGTTCTGTAATCTCAGGAACAGAAGGCTGAGTATGACTGTTTCTTTATTAAGAACAAAAGTCATTTATTAAATATTTACTGAAGTAGTTATCACTCAATAATCAGCAATCACAATAATAATGTTTTTTTTTTTTTTTTTTTTCTCCTAGCAGATGATGGTTATTCAATTACTTTCAGTGTTAAATCAATGAGTTTATTGGTATTTTCGTTAGGGGAATAATAAGGAGAAACGAAAAACAAAGGGACAGAACGAAAAATAATACGCCGGCGCGACGCCGGGTCAAAAACCAAAGAGCTAGGCTTCGACGGGGCGATGTGTCGATCCGTAGGACAAAGGGCAGGTGAGCGGCAGATCGTGCTGGCGGGACGCACCGAGCAGGCTCAGCAGTCCAATCCCGAGGTGCTCAGAAAACACACAGTTAGCACGATAACAGCAAACAAAGAACACCGA
>JAFMOC010001352.1:7500-15000 GCA_019802505.1 Corydoras sp. C115
ATATATATATATATAATATAATTAATACGATTAATGATCTAATATATAATAATTTTTCAAAGATACAAAATAATAATAATAATAATAATAATAATAATAATAATAATTTATAACAGTTTATTTATTTATAACAAATAATAATATCTACAAATAATAGTATTAATAATAATAATAATTATTATTATTATTATACAGGACACCAATCTATCACTGGACACACACTCACTCACACAGACACACTCTATATGGGGCAATTTGGAGAATTCAACTGACTTGATCCATGTTTTTGGACTGTGGGAGGAAACCTGAGAACCCGGAGGAAACCCACACGGACACGGGGAGAACATGCAAACTCCACCCAGTTGGGGACTCGAACTGGGAATCCCCAGCACTGAGAGGAGAACATGCTAAACCACTAAGCCACCGTGCCGCCCCATATTAATAATAATAATAATAATAATAATAATAATAATTGTTATGTTATTATTGTTATTATTATTATTTATTTATTATGTGAATAAGTCTGTAAATACATGTTCTCTCTCTTTCTCTCTCGGTCTCTCTGTCTCTCTTTCTGTCAACATCCACACAACACAGCATAAACATCAACACAACAGCACCACACAACATAAACATCAACACAACAGCACAGCATCAACACAACAGCACCACACAGCATAAACATCAACACAACATCAACAGCATAAACATCAACACAACATCAACAGCATAAACATCAACACAACATCAACAGCATAAACATCAACACAACATCAACAGCATAAACATCAACACAACAGCACCACACAGCATAAACATCAACACAACAGCACCACACAGCATAAACATCAACACAACAGCACCACACAGCATAAACATCAACACAACAGCACAGCATAAACATCAACACAACAGCACCACACATCATAAACATCAACACAACATCAACAGCATAAACATCAACACAACATCAACAGCATAAACATCAACACAACAGCACCACACAGCATAAACATCAACAGCATAAACATCAACACAACAGCACCACACAGCATAAACATCAACAGCATAAACATCAACACAACATCAACAGCACAGCATAAACATCAACACAACAGCACCACACAGCATAAACATCAACACAACAGCACCACACAGCATAAACATCAACACAACATCAACAGCATAAACATCAACACAACATCAACAGCATAAACATCAACACAACATCAACAGCATAAACATCAACACAACAGCACCACACAGCATAAACATCAACACAACAGCACCACACAGCATAAACACCAACACAACAGCACCACACAGCATAAACATCAACACAACAGCACCACACAGCATAAACATCAACAGCATAAACATCAACACAACATCAACAGCACAAACATCAACACAACAGCACCACACAGCATAAACATCAACACAACAGCACAGCATAAATATCAACACAACAGCACAGCATAAATATCAACACAACATCACCACACAGCATAAACATCAACAGCATAAACATCAACACAACATCAACAGCACAGCATAAACATCAACACAACAGCACCACACATCATAAACATCAACACAACAGCACCACACAGCATAAACATCAACACAACAGCACCACACAGCATAAACATCAACACAACAGCACAGCATAAATATCAACACAACATCAACAGCACAGCATAAACATCAACACAACAGCACCACACAGCATAAACATCAACACAACAGCAGAGCACAGCATAAACATCAACACAACAGCACCACACAGCATAAACATCAACACAACAGCACAGCTTCAACACAACAGCACCACACAGCATAAACATCAACACAACATCAACAGCACAGCATAAACATCAACACAACATCAACAGCACAGCATAAACATCAACACAACAGCACCACACAGCATAAACATCAACACAACATCAACAGCATAAACATCAACACAACATCAACAGCATAAACATCAACACAACATCAACAGCATAAACATCAACACAACATCAACAGCATAAACATCAACACAACAGCACCACACAGCATAAACATCAACACAACAGCACCACACAGCATAAACATCAACACAACAGCACCACACAGCATAAACATCAACACAACATCAACAGCACAGCATAAACATCAACACAACAGCACCACACAGCATAAACATCAACACAACATCAACAGCATAAACATCAACACAACATCAACAGCATAAACATCAACACAACAGCACCACACAGCATAAACATCAACACAACAGCACCACACAGCATAAACATCAACACAACAGCACCACACAGCATAAACATCAACAGCATAAACATCAACACAACATCAACAGCACAGCATAAACATCAACACAACAGCACCACACAGCATAAACATCAACACAACAGCACCACACAGCATAAACATCAACACAACATCAACAGCATAAACATCAACACAACATCAACAGCATAAACATCAACACAACATCAACAGCATAAACATCAACACAACAGCACAGCATAAACATCAACACAACAGCACCACACAGCATAAACATCAACACAACAGCACCACACAGCATAAACATCAACACAACAGCACCACACAGCATAAACATCAACACAACATCAACAGCACAGCATAAACATCAACACAACAGCACCACACAGCATAAACATCAACACAACAGCACCACACAGCATAAACATCAACACAACAGCACCACACAGCATAAACATCAACAGCATAAACATCAACACAACATCAACAGCACAGCATAAACATCAACACAACAGCACCACACAGCATAAACATCAACACAACAGCACCACACAGCATAAACATCAACACAACATCAACAGCATAAACATCAACACAACATCAACAGCATAAACATCAACACAACATCAACAGCATAAACATCAACACAACAGCACCACACAGCATAAACATCACACACAACAGCACCACACAGCATAAACACCAAACACAACAGCACCACACAGCATAAACATCAACACAGCACAGCACCACACAGCATAAACATCAACAGCACAAACATCAACACAACATCAACAGCACAAACATCAACACAACAGCACCACACAGCATAAACATCAACACACACAGCACAGCATAAACATCAACACACACAACAGCACAGCATAAATATCAACACAGCACATCACCACACACAGCATAAACATCAACACAACAACAAAACACAACACAACATCAACAGCACAGCATAAACATCACACCAACAGCACCACACCCAACAAACATCAACACAACAGCACCACACAGCATAAACACAACACAACAGCACCACACAGCAAAACATCAACACAACAGCACAGCATAAATATCAACACAACATCAACAGCACAGCATAAACATCAAACCACAACACACCACAGCACCACATCACACAAAACAGCAGCACACATAAAACACACAGCACACAACACACCAAACACAACACAACACACACACAACAGCATAACACATCAACACAACAGCACCACACATCCACACATTCAACACAACACCCACCACACAGCATAAACATCAACACAACATCAACAGCACAGCATAAACATCAACACAACACAACACACAGCACAAACATCAACACAACAGCACCACACAGCATAAACATCAACACAACATCAACAGCATAAACATCAACACAACATCAACAGCATAAACATCAACACAACATCAACAGCACAACATCAACACACACACAACAGCATAAACATCACACAACAGCACCACACACATAAACATCAACACAACACCACCACACAGCACAAACAACAACCAACACCCAACACCAACCACACAGCATAAACATCAACACAACATCAACACAGCACAGCATAAACATCACACACAACAGCACCACACAGCATAAACACACCAACACACACATCAACAGCATAAACATCCACACACACATCAAACAGCAAAACATCAACACAACACACACACACACAGCACCCAAACATCAACACAACAGCACCACACAGCATAAACATCACACACAACACCACCACACAGCATAAACATCAACAGCATAAACATCAACACAACATCAACAGCACAGCATAAACATCAACACAACACACCACACACCAACAGCACCCAACATCACACACAACAGCACCACACAGCATAAACATCAACAACAACATCAACAGCATAAACATCACACAACATCAACACAACATCAACACAACACAACATCAACAGCATAAACACACAACACAACACACACACAAACACATCAACACAACAGCACACACAGCATAAACATCAACACAACAGCACCACACAGCATAAACATCAACACAAACAGCACCACACAGCAACAAACATCACACAACACAACATCAACAGCACAGCATAAACAACACAACACAACAGCACCACACAGCATAAACATCACACAACATCAACAGCACCAACATCAACACCAACACAACAGCATAAACATCAACACAACAGCACCACACACATAAACATCAACACCACACCACACACCACACAGCATACAACATCAACACAACAGCACCACACAGCAAAACATCAACACAACATCAACAGCACAGCATCCAAACATCAAACAAACAACAGCACCACACAGCATAAACATCAACACAACAGCACCACACAGCATAAACATCAACACAACACCAACAGCAACACATCACACACACATCACAGCAACAACATCAACACCCACACAACAACAGCACAACATCAACACAATCACAACACACCAGCACCACACAGCACAACATCAACACAACAGCACCAAACACCAAACACCAACACAACCCACCACACAGCAAAACACCAACACAACCCACCACACAGCATAAACATCAACACAACAGCACCACACAGCAAAACAACAATCAAACATCAACACATAAACATCACACAACATCAACAGCACAAACATCAACACAACAGCACCACACAGCATAAACATCAACAACAGCACAGCATAAATACAACACAACAGCACAGCACAAATATCAACACAACATCACCACACAGCATAAACATCAACAGCATCCAAAAACATCACACACAACATCAACAGCACAGCAACAAACACATCACACACAACAGCACCACACATCACAAACATCAACACAACAGCACCACACAGCATAAACATCAAACACAACAGCACCACACAGCATAAACATCAACACAACAGCACAGCATAAATATCAACACAACATCAACAGCACAGCATCCACCAACATCAACACAACAGCACCACACAGCATAAACATCAACACAACAGCAGAGCACAGCATAAACATCAACACAACAGCACCACACAGCATAAACATCACAAACACAACAGCACAGCTTCAACACAACACCACCACCCACCACCCAGCAAATCAACACAACATCAACAGCACACAAACAACACAACATCAACAGCACAGCATAAACATCAACACAACAGCAACACACAGCATAAACATCAACACAACATCAACCACACATCATACAACATCAACAGCATAACAACATCAACAGCATAAAACATCAACACAACATCAACAGCATAAACATCAACACACACCACACAGCATAAACATCAACACAACAGCACACACAGCATAAACACACACAGCAACAGCACACATCAACACAACAGCACCACACAGCATAAACATCAACACAACAGCACCACACAGCATAAACATCAACACAACAGCACCACACAGCATAAACATCAACACAACAGCACCACACAGCATAAACATCAACACAACAGCACACACAGCATAAACATCAACACAACAGCACCACACAGCAGGTTTTGGGCAGCGCAGGTTGTGGGCAGCGCAGGTTGTGGGCAGCGCAGGTTGTGGGCAGCGCAGGTTGTGGGCAGCGCAGGTTGTGGGCAGCGCAGGTTGTGGGCAGCGCGGGTTGTGGGCAGCGCAGGTTGTGGGCAGCGCAGGTTTGGGCAGCGCAGGTTGTGGGCAGCGCAGGTTGTGGGCAGCGCAGGTTGTGGGCAGCGCAGGTTTTGGGCAGCGCAGGTTGTGGGCAGCGCAGGTTGTGGGCAGCGCAGGTTGTGGGCAGCGCAGGTTGTGGGCAGCGCAGGTTGTGGGCAGCGCAGGTTTTGGGCAGCGCAGGTTTTGGGCAGCGCAGGTTTTGGGCAGCGCAGGTTGTGGGCAGCGCAGGTTTTGGGCAGCGCAGGTTTTGGGCAGCGCAGGTTGTGGGCAGCGCAGGTTGTGGGCAGCGCAGGTTGTGGGCAGCGCAGGTTTTGGGCAGCGCAGGTTGTGGGCAGCGCGGGTTGTGGGCAGCGCAGGTTGTGGGCAGCGCAGGTTGTGGGCAGCGCAGGTTGTGGGCAGCGCGGGTTGTGGGCAGCGCAGGTTGTGGGCAGCGCGGGTTGTGGGCAGCGCAGGTTTTGGGCAGCGCGGGTTGTGGGCAGCGCGGGTTGTGGGCAGCGCGGGTTGTGGGCAGCGCGGGTTGTGGGCAGCGCGGGTTTGTGGGCAGCGCGGGTTGTGGGCAGCGCGGGTTGTGGGCAGCGCGGGTTTTGGGCAGCGCGGGTTTTGGGCAGCGCGGGTTGTGGGCAGCGCAGGTTTTGGGCAGCGCAGGTTTTGGGCAGCGCAGGTTGTGGGCAGCGCAGGTTGTGGGCAGCGCAGGTTTTGGGCAGCGCAGGTTTTGGGCAGCGCAGGTTGTGGGCAGCGCAGGTTGTGGGCAGCGCAGGTTGTGGGCAGCGCAGGTTTGTGGGCAGCGCAGGTTTTGGGCAGCGCAGGTTGTGGGCAGCGCAGGTTGTGGGCAGCGCAGGTTGTTGTGGGCAGCGCTGGTTGTGGGCAGCGCGGGTTGTGGGCAGCGCGGGTTTTGGGCAGCGCAGGTTGTGGGCAGCGCAGGTTGTGGGCAGCGAAGGATTTGGGCAGCGAAGGATTTGGGCAGCGCAGGTTGTGGGCAGCGCAGAGGTTGTGGGCAGCGCAGGTTTTGGGCAGACGCAGGTTGTGGGCAGCGCAGGTTGTGGGCAAGCGCAGGTGTGGGCAGCGCAGGTTTTGGGCAGCGCAGGTTTTGGGCAGCGCAGGTTGTGGGCAGCGCAGGTTTTGGGCAGCGCAGGTTGTGGGCAGCGCAGGTTTTGGGCAGCGCAGGTTTTGGGCAGCGCAGGTTTTGGGCAGCGCAGGTCCGTGGGCAGGCAGGTCGTGGGCAGCGCAGGTTGTGGGCAGCTGCAGGATTTGGGCAGCGCAGGTTGTGGGCAGCGCAGGTTGTGGGCAGCGCAGGTTGTGGGCAGCGCAGGTTTTGTGGGCAGTGCAGGTTTTGGGCAGCGCAGGTTGTGGGCAGCGCAGGTTGGTGGCAGCGCAGGTTTTTGGGCAGCGCAGGTTGTGGGCAGCGCAGGTTGTGGGCAGCGCAGGTTTGTGGGCAGCGCAGATTGTGGGACAGCGCAGGTTTTGGGCAGCGCAGGTTTGTGGGCAGCGC
>JAFMOC010001352.1:20000-22500 GCA_019802505.1 Corydoras sp. C115
AACGTAAACTAAAAAACAACATCAAATAAAAAAACAACTAAAAAAACAACATCAAATAAAAAACATCAAATAAAAAGCAACACGTCTATGAAGCGGTTTAATTCTGTTCTGCAAACTCAGACTTTAATAACAGGAGATTTGCATGTTCTCCACCATGCCCATCCTACACCCAGCGCACAGACTCACAGACTATATGGGGGGCAATTTAGAGCAGCCAATTCGCCTTGAATCCAAGTTTTTTGACTGTAGACTGCGGGGAGAACATGCAAACTCCACCCAGATTGGGATTCGAACCCCTCAGTGCAGAGAGGAGAACATGCTAATCACCACACCACCCTCTCTTGGTCATCTCTGTAAATTTCTAGTTGATTAATAAACAGAATATTTAGTCATAATTAATTGTTTTAGGGTTTGGGTTGCCAGGTTTCCAAAAAAAAACACCGCTATAAATCTGTAGAACAATGTACAGACGCACATAGACTATATTGGGGCAATTTAAAGTGGCCAATTCACCTTGAATCTGTGTTTTCGACCTGTGGGAGGAAACCGGAGAACCCTGGAGGAAACCCACGTGGAGAACATGCAAACTCCACCCAGATTGGGATTCGAGAGGAGAACATGCTAAACACCACACCACCCTCAGTTCTAATCCTTTGGTTTAGGATTTGGGTTGCCAGGTTTCCAAAGACAACACCTGTATAAATCTGAAGCACAATGTACAGACTCACATAGACTATATTGGGGCAACATAGAGCGGCCAATTCACCTTGAATCTGTGTTTTCGGACTACGGGTGGCAACCGGAGAACCCGGTGGAAACCCACATGGACACGGGGAGAACATGCTAAACACCACACCACCCTCAGTTCTAATCCTTTGGTTTAGGATTTGGGTTGCCAGGTTTCCAAAGACAACACCTGTATAAATCTGAAGCACAATGTACAGACTCACATAGACTATATTGGGGCAACATAGAGCGGCCAATTCACCTTGAATCTGTGTTTTCGGACTACGGGTGGCAACCGGAGAACCCGGTGGAAACCCACATGGACACGGGGAGAACATGCTAAGCACCACACCACCCTCTCAGTTCTAATCCTTTGGTTTATGGTTTGGGTTGCCAGGTTTCCAAAGACAACACCTGTATAAATCTGTAGAACAATGTACAGACTCACATAGACTATATTGGGGCAATATAGAGTGGCCAATTCGCCTTGAATCAACGATTTCAGGCTACGGGTGGCAACCGGAGAACCCGGCGGAAACCGACATGGACACGGGGAGAACATGCTAAGCAAAACACCACCCTCACAGTTCTAATCCTTTTGGTTTATGGTTTGGGTTGCCAGGTTTCCAAAGAGAACACCTGTATAAGTCTGTAGAACAATGTACAGACTCACATAGACTATATTGGGGCAATATAGAGCGGCCAATTCACCTTGAATCAATGATTTTGGACTGTGGGAGGAAACCGGAGAACACGGAAAAAACCGACATGGACACGGGGAGAACATGCTAAGCACCACACCACCCTCTCAGTTCTAATCCTTTGGTTTAGGATTTGGGTTGCCAGGTTTCCAAAGAGAACACCTGTAAAAATCTGTAGACTAAATTGGGGCAATTTAGAGCGGCCAATTCACCTTGAATGTGTTTTCGGCCTGTTGGAGGAAACCGGAGAACCCGGCAGAAACCCACATGGACACGGGGAGAACATGCTAAACACCACACCACCCTCTCAGTTCTAATCCTTTGGTTTAGGATTTGGGTTGCCAGGTTTTGTATAAATGTGTAGAACAATGTAGATGGTTTCTGAAGGTTGTCCTAAAGTTTTGGTCTCTAATCAAAGTCTCTGATTTCTGTCTGAAATTAAGAATATTAAACACAGTTTAGAAACGTAAACAAAAAATGTTTTGGATTCGGCAAAAAAATAAAAAATAAAAAATAAAATAAAATAAAAAAAAAAAAATTAATAAAAAAAAAAAAAACCTCCCTCAATAGAGAGGCTTCCCGCTTCACAGCATCTGATTGGTTGCTACAGCGTTGTTATTATAATGAAGACATCAGAGTGATGAAGGACGCGAGTGCGTGTCCATCAGAGGACGTCACGGCTCATCGGTCAGCGAGCACTCGGACATCGTACGTCCTCTCCTCTCACGGCTGGTCACAAAGTTCAGCAGGTCGATGGAGGTGACCACACCGAAGACCATCTGCTTCAACCAGGACGAGCCGTCCCTCATATCTAACACAGACACAGAGAGAGAGAGACGGGGGGGGGGGGGGGGAGAGAGACAGAGACAGAGACAGAGAGAGAGACGGGGTGAGAGAGAGAGAGAGAGACACAGACAGAGACAGAGAGAGAGAGACGGGGTGAGAGAGAGAGAGAGAGACGGGGT
The DNA here is from genome assembly GCA_019802505.1 of Corydoras sp. C115. Classification (NCBI taxonomy): domain Eukaryota; kingdom Metazoa; phylum Chordata; class Actinopteri; order Siluriformes; family Callichthyidae; genus Corydoras; species Corydoras sp. C115. The sequence goes on from JAFMOC010001352.1 coordinate 22,393, forward strand.
GAGAGAGAGAGACAGGGAGGGAGACAGGGAGAGACAGAGAGAGAGAGAGAGACAGAGAGAGAGACAGACAGAGAGAGAGAGAGAGACAGAGAGAGAGAGAGAGAGAGA
>JAFMOC010001352.1:27500-31985 GCA_019802505.1 Corydoras sp. C115
TTCCACCACCTGCAGAGACGTGAGAAAGAAATAAATAAGAACACATCCCATAATTATAAACATTAATTATATTTAATTAATTTCAACTTAAATAGTTTATTAGGGTCGGGGGGGGGGGGTTCCCCATGTCCATCCAGGGGAGAACGTTTCGGGCGCTGGGCAGATACACCCAGGATACCAATCTATCACTGGACACTCACTCACACACACTCTATATGGGGCAATTTAGATGGAACAATTTCACCTTGAATCCATGTTTTTCTTTTTTGGGAATGTGGGGGGAAACAACTGCAGAGTTATGATGGGGGGGGTATATATATATATATATATATATAGGTCGGCATGGTAGCATGTTCTCCTCTCAGCTCTAGGGATTCCCGGTTCGGATCCCAATCTGGGTGGAGTTTCCATGTTCTCCCCGTGTCCGCGTGGGTTTCCTCCGGGTTCTCCGGTTTCCTCCCACAGTCCAAAAACATGGATCAAGACAATTGAATGGTTCAAATTGCCCCATATAGAGTGTGTGTGTGTGAGTGAGTGTGTGTCCAGTGATGGATTGGTGCCCTGTCCTGGGTGTATCTGCCCAGCGCCCGAAACGTTCTCCCCTGGATGGGCATGGGGAACCCCCCCCTCCAATTGGAGTATTAGGTGGAATATAAAGAGGAGTCAATTGAGTTCTCCAAATTGCCCCATATAGAGTGTGTCTGTGTGTGTGTGTGTGAGTGTGTGTCCAGTGATAGATTGCCCCCCCTGTCCTAGGTGTATCTGCCCAGTGCCCGAAACGTTCTCCCCTGGATGGGCATGGGGAACCCCCCCCCCCCCCCCAAGAGGAGTATTAGGTGGAATATAAAGAGGAGTCAATTGAGTTCTCCAAATTGCCCCATATAGAGTGTGTCTGTGTCCAGTGATAGATTGCCCCCCTGTCCTGGGTGTATCTGCCCAGCGCCCGAGACGTTCTCCCCTGGATGGACATGGGGAACCGTGCTGGACTCACCAGGGTTTGTTCACCATCAGAGCTTCTTCTCTGAGGAACCCTTTCTGGTTCATCCACTTATCGCTGAGGAACTTGGACCTGAGGACCAAACCAATCCAGGTGAGAATTCTTTAATGGAACGTTTAAACGTTCCGGTTCGGTTCCTCGGGTTCTCACATGTAGTTCCGGAGCGAGTCGGGCAGGATGACCACGCAGCGCTGACCTTCCTTCAGCTCTTTCGCCATCTTCACCGCCGCCGCCATGGCTGAGCCAGAGCTACCACCTAAAAGCACACGCTCATGTTTAGAACCGTTAGAGAACCGAGTACTGTAGTCCGTCTTTACAGGAAGAGGAACGGAGAACAAGCAGCAAGGGGGCGTGGCCTAACCTCGGACTGGTAAATATGAATGTTAAAGTCCCGTACCACACAGTAAGCCCTCTTGTCGGATGAGCGAGCGCGACATGCTGAAGGATTCATCATCAGAGGATTTGTACCAGCCGTCCACCACCTGAACCAAGATCAAACAAACGGTACACTTTAATTAACTCTTACACTTTAATTAATATTAACTGTTACACTTTAATTAATATTTACTTTTACACTTTAATTAATATTTACTGTTACACTTTAATTAATATTTACTGTTACACTTTAATTAATATTTACTGTTACACTTTAATTAATATTTACTGTTACACTTTAATTAATATTTACTGTTACACTTTAATTAATATTAACTTTTACACTTTAATTAATATTAACTCTTACACTTTAATTAATATTAACTTTTACACTTTAATTAATATTTACTGTTACACTTTAATTAATATTTACTGTTACACTTTAATTAATATTAACTGTTACACTTTAATTAATATTTACTGTTACACTTTAATTAACTTTTACACTTTAATTAATATTTACTGTTACACTTTAATTAATATTTACTTTTACACTTTAATTAATAGTAACTTTTACACTTTAATTAATATTTACTGTTACACTTTAATTAATATTTACTTTTACACTTTAATTAATAGTAACTTTTACACTTTAATTAATATTAACTGTTACACTTTAATTAATATTTACTGTTACACTTTAATTAACTTTTACACTTTAATTAATATTTACTGTTACACTTTAATCAATATTTACTTTTACACTTTAATTAATATTTACTGTTACACTTTAATTAATATTTACTGTTACACTTTAATTAATATTAACTGTTACACTTTAATTAATATTTACTTTTACACTTTAATTAATATTAACTGTTACACTTTAATTAATATTAACTGTTACACTTTAATTAATATTAACTGTTACACTTTAATATTTACTTTTACACTTTAATTAATATTAACTGTTACACTTTAATTAATATTTACTTTTACACTTTAATTAATATTAACTGTTACACTTTAATTAATATTTACTGTTACACTTTAATTAATATTTACTGTTACACTTTAATTAATATTTACTTTTACACTTTAATTAATATTTACTTTTACACGTTAATTAATATTTACTGTTACACTTTAATTAATATTTACTTTTACACTTTAATTAATATTTACTTTTACACTTTAATTAATATTTACTGTTACACTTTAATTAATATTTACTTTTACACGTTAATTAATATTAACTTTTACACTTTAATTAATATTAACTTTTACACTTTAATTAATATTAACTGTTACACTTTAATATTTACTGTTACACTTTAATTAATATTTACTGTTACACTTTAATTAATATTAACTTTTACACTTTAATTAATATTTACTTTTACACTTTAATTAATATTAACTTTTACACTTTAATTAATTTTTACTGTTACACTTTAATTAATATTAACTTTTACACTTTAATTAATATTTACTGTTACACTTTAATTAATATTAACTTTTACACTTTTAATTAATATTTACTTTTACACTTTAATTAATATTAACTTTTACACTTTGAATTCAATCTATTTACTGTTACACTTTAATTAATATTTACTGTTACACTTTAATTAATATTAACTTTACACTTTAATTAATATTTACTGTTACCACTTTAATTAATATTAACTTTTACACTTTAATTAATATTTACTGTTACACTTTAATTAATATTAACTTTTACACTTTAATTAATATTTACTTTTACACTTTAATTAATATTAACTTTTACACTTTAATTAATATTTACTGTTACACTTTAATTAATATTTACTGTTACACTTTAATTAATATTAACTTTTACACTTTAATTAATATTTACTGTTACACTTTAATTAATATTAACTTTTACACTTTAATTAATATTTACTGTTACACTTTAATTAATATTAACTTTTACACTTTAATTAATATTTACTTTTACACTTTAATTAATATTTACTTTTACACTTTAATTAATATTCATTCGTTTGGCATTACACACAGATTTACACTCATTAACCACACTGCACCCACAAGCACAGTGCAGAACCACAGGGTGTCGGAGTGGGTGCTGCGGGTCATGTGGGTGTGGGTGTGGGTATAGGGAGCCGTGGGTGCTGCGGGTCAAGTCAGAGTGGGTGCTGCAGGTCATGTGGGTGTGGGTGCAGGGAGTTGTGGGTGCAGTGGGTCATGTGGGTGTGGGTGCAGGGAACCGTGGGTGCTGTGGGTCATGTGGGTGTGGGTGCTGTGGGTGCACTGAGCCGTGGGTGCTGTGGGTAACGTTGCCGTGGGTGCTGTGGGTAACGTTGCCGTGGGTGCTGTGGGTGCACTGAGCTGTGGGTGCTGTGGGTAACGTTGCCGTGGGTGCTGTGGGTAACGTTGCCGTGGGTGCTGTGGGTAACGTTGCTGTGGCGTGTGTGGGTAACGTTGCCGTGGGGGTGTAACGTTTGTGCGGTGTGGGGTTGCACTGTGTAACGTTGCTGTGGGTGCTGCTGGGTAACGTTGCCGTGGGTGCTGTGGGTAACGTTGCCGTGGGTGCTGTGGGTAACGTTGCCGTGGGTGCTGTGGGTAACGTTGCCGTGGGTGCTGTGGGTAACGTTGCCGTGGGTGCTGTGGGTAACGTTGCCGTGGGTGCTGTGGGTAACGTTGCCGTGGGTGCTGTGGGTAACGTTGGCCGTGGTGTGCTGCTGTGGGTAACGTTGCCGTGGGGGTGTGTGGGTAACGTTGCCGTGGGTGCTGTGGGTAACGTGTGCCGTGCTGTGGGGTGCTGTGGGTAACGTTGCCGTGGGTGCTGTGGGTAACGTTGCCGTGGGTGCTGTGGGTAACGTTGCCGTGGTGTGCTGTGGCGTGCACATGGCGTGGGTGGCCGTGGGGTGCCGTGGGTGCCTGTGTAAACTGTTCGTGGGGTGCTGTGGGTCAACGTTGCCGTGGGTGCTGTGGGTAAACCCGTTGCCGTGGGTGGCTGGGGAACGTTGCCGTGGGTGCTGTGGGTAACGTTGCAGTGGGTGCTGTGGTAACGTTGCCTGTGGGTGCTTGTGGGGTAAACGTTGCCACGTGGGTGCTGTGGGGCA
>JAFMOC010001355.1:0-11244 GCA_019802505.1 Corydoras sp. C115
TTTTTTTTTTTTTTTTTTTTGTTTTTTTTTTTTTTTTGTTTTTTTTGTTTTCTTTTTTTTTTTTTTTTTTTTTTTTGTTTTTTTTTTTTTTTTTTTTTTTTTTTTTTTTTTTTTTTTTTTTTTTTTTTTTTTTTTTTGTTTTTTTTTTTTATTTTATTTTTTTTTTTTTTTTTTTTTTTTTTTTTTTTTTTTTTTTTTTTTTTTTTTTTTTTTTTTTATTTTTTTTTTTTTTTTTTTTTTTTTTTCTTTTTTTTTTTTTTCTGTTTTTTTTTTTTTTTTTTTTTTTTTTTTTTTTTTTTTTTTTTTTTTTATTTTTTTTTTTGTTTTTTTTTTTTTTTTTGTCCGTTTTTCGAAATTTGGGTTTTTTTTCATTTTCAGGTTTTCCCGTTCATTTAGTGTGTTTTTTTTGGTTTTTCAGCTTATTTTTTTATTTTTATGCAAATGGGTTTTGTGTTTTTTTTTGTTTCCGTTTTTTTCTTTTTTAAAAATTTTCAGTTTTTTGGTTTTTCACAACAAATTTTGCACGTTTTCTGTACATTTTACAGGTTTCCTGTTCGTTTTGCTAGGTGTTTTTTTAGACGTTTGTCCCCAAGCCTTCATCTTTGTGTTTCATCAGCGCATTTTTAACATTGTGTGTGTTTTCGTGTGCGTTTTTACACAGTTTTTGTCCGTCGTGGTTTCATACACTTTGCAACGTTTTCTGTACATTTTACAGGTTTCGGAATGTTCATTTTAGTGTTGTTTTTGCACACGTATTTTCATGGAGGTCATTTTTATGTATCGCGTTACATTTCCATTCTTATTTACATGTTTGTGTTTTATTGTGCATGTCCCCCATGTTTTTCGCCCGTTTTTTCATCACATTTTGCAGGTTGTTCTCTACGTATTTACAGGTTTCCTGTTCATTTTAGTGTGTTTTTGTTAGACGTAAGTTTCAACGCTTATTTTGTGATATTTCATGCTTTTTTCACTGTTGTGTGTCGTTTTGTGCATTTTCCCCACGTTTTTGTCCCGTTTTTTCACAAATACATTTTGCACGTTTTCTGTACATTTTACAGGTTTCCTGTTCATTTAGTGTGTTTTTTTAAGACGTTTTTCCACGCTTATTTTGTGTATTTTTCATGCTTTTTACATGTTGTCGTGAATGTTGTGTGTTTTTGTGCATTTCCCACGTTTTTGTCCGTTTTTTCACAAATTTTGCACGTTTTCTGTACATTTTTACAGCTTTCCCTGTTCATTTAGTGTGTTTTTTAGACGTTTTACCTTTCACGCTTATTTTGTGTATTTCATGCTTTTTACGACTGTTGTACTGTGAATGTTTGTGGTTTTTTTGTGCATTTCCCACGTTTTTGTCCGTTTTTTCACAAATTTTTGCACGTTTCTGTACATTTTTACAGGTTTCCTGTGGTCATTTAGTGTGTTTTTTAGACGTTTTTCACGCTTTATTTTGTGTATTTTCATGCTTTTTACACGTGTTGTCTGTGAATGTGTGTTTGTGCATTTTCACCACGTTTTTTGTCCGCTTTTTTTCACAACAATTTTTGCACGCTTATTTTCTGTACATTTTACAGTTTTCCACCTGTCATTGTAATGTGTTTTTTAGCGTTTTCACACCACGCGCTTATTTTGTGTATTTCATGCTTTTTACCACGTTATGTGTCATGTTGTGTGTGTTTTTGTGCATTTCCACATTTTTGTCCGTTTTTTCACATAATTTTTGCACGTTTTTCTGTACATTTTAGCGGTTTCCTGTTCATTTAGTGTGTTTTTAGACGTATTTTCACGCTTATTTTGTGTATTTCATGCTTTTTACATGTTGTCTGTGAATGTTGTGTTTTTGTATGCATTTTCCCACGTTTTTGAAACCGTTTTTTTCATAAATTTTGCACGTTTTCTGTACATTTTACAGCAGTCTTTCCTGTTCATTTAGTGTGTTTTTTAGACGTTTTTCATCTTTCACGCTTATTTTGTGTATTTCATGCTTTTTTTACATGTTGTGTGTGTTGTTTTTGTGCATTTCCCACGTTTTTTGTCCGTTTTTCACAAATTTTGCACGTTTTCTGTACAGTTTTACAGGTTCCTGTTCATTTAGTGTGTTTTTTAGACGTTTTTCACGCTTATTTTGTGTATTTCATGCTTTTTAAGTGTGACATGTTTGTTGTTTTTGTGCATTTCCACGTTTTTGTCCGTTTTCAAAATTTTTGCACGTTTTTCTGTGTACATTTACAGGTTTCCTGTTCATTTTAGTGTGTTTTTTAGACGTTTTTCACGCTTATTTTGTGTATTTCATGCTTTTTACATGTTGTCTGTGAATGTTTTGTGTTGTTGTGTGCCATTTCCCACGTTTTTTGTCCGTTTTTCATAAATTTTGCACGTTTTTCTGTACATTTTACAGGTTTTCCTTTCATTTGTGTGTATTTTGCTTTTTTGCATGTTTCTGTGTGACGTTTTTCCGTTTTTCCACACACGTTTTGCACGGTTTCTGTACATTTTTACAGTGTATTTCCAGATAGAGATCAATTTAATGTGTTTTTAACTAATGTTTTTACGTATTCACTAGATTTTTGTGTTTTCATGCTTTTTTTACATGTTGTGTGTTTGTGTGCATTTCCCACGTTTTTGTCCGTTTTTCACAAATTTTGCACGTTTTCTGTACATTTTTACAGGTTTCCTGTTCATTTTAGTGTGTTTTTTAGACGTTTTTCAACGCTTATTTTGTGTAATTTCATGCTTTTTACAGTTGTTGTGTGTGCATTTTGTGCATTTCCCACGTTTTTGATCCGTTTTTCATACATTTTGCACGTTTTCTGTACATTTTACAGGTTTCCTGTTCATTTAGTGTGTTTTTTTAGACGTATTTCCACGTAAAAAGCTTATTTTGTGTTTTTCATGCTTTTAACATAACACCAAAAAACACACAACATGTAAAAAGCATGAAAAATACACAAAATAAGCGTGGAAAAAACGTCTAAAAAAAACACACTAAATGAACAGGAAACCTGTAAAATGTAGAGAAAACGTGCAAAATGTATGAAAAACGGACAAAAACGTGGGAAATGCACAAAAACACACAACATGTAAAAAAAAGCATGAAATACACAAAATAAGCGTGGAAAACGTCTAAAAAAAACACATGTATGAAAAACGGACAAAAAATGAACAGGAAACCTGTAAAATGTAGAGAAAACGTGCAAAATGTGTGAAAAACGGACAAAAACGTGGGAAATGCACAAAAACACACAACATGTAAAAAGCATGAAATACACAAAATAAGCGTGGAAAACGTCTAAAAAACACACTAAATGAACAGGAAACCTGTAAAATGTAGAGAAAACGTGCAAAATGTATGAAAAACGGACAAAAACGTGGGAAATGCACACAAAAAAAACACACAACATGTAAAAAGCATGAAAACACACAAAATAAGCGTGGAAAACGTCTAAAAAACACACTAAATGAACAGGAAACCTGTAAAATGTACTGAAAAAGTGCAAAATGTATGAAAAACGGACAAAAACGTGGGAAATGCACAAAAACACACAACATGTAAAAAGCATGAAATACACAAAATAAGCGTGGAAAACGTCTAAAAACACACTAAATGAACAGGAAACCTGTAAAATGTAGAGAAAACGTGCAAAATGTATGAAAAACGGACAAAAACGTGGGAAATGCACAAAAACACACAACATGTAAAAAGCATGAAATACACAAAATAAGCGTGGAAAACGTCTTAAAAAACACACTAAATAAAACAGGAAACCTGTAAAATGTAGAGAAAACGTGCAAAATGTATGAAAAACGGACAAAAACGTGGGAAATGCACAAAAACACACAACATGTAAAAAGCATGAAATACACAAAATAAGCGTGGAAAACGTCTAAAAAACACACTAAATGAACAGGAAACCTGTAAAATGTAGAGAAAACGTGCAAAATGTATGAAAAACGGACAAAAACGTGGGAAATGCACAAAAACACACAACATGTAAAAAGCATGAAATACACAAAATAAGCGTGGAAAACGTCTAAAAAACACACTAAATGAACAGGAAACCTGTAAAAAAGAAAACGTGTAGAGAAAACGTGCAAAATGTGAAATGAAAAACGGAAAAAAAACGTGGGAAATGCAAAAACGGACAAAAAAAATGCACAAAAACACAACATGTAAAAAGCATGAAATACACAAAATAAGCGTGGAAAACGTCTTAAAAAAAACACACTAAATGAACAGGAAACCTGTAAAATGTAGAGAAAACGTGCAAAATGTATGAAAAACGGACAAAAACGTGGGAAATGCAAAAAAAAACACAAAACATGTACACAAAAAAGCATGAAATACACAAAATAAGCGTGGAAAACGTCTTGGGAAAAAAACACACTAAATGAACAGGAAACCTGTAAAATGTAGAAACTGAAAACGTGAAAAAAATGTATGAAAAACGGACAAAAAAACGTGGGAAATGCACAAAAACACACAACATGTAAAAAGCATGAAATACACAAAATAAGCGTGGAAAACGTCTTAAAAAAAACACACTAAATGAACAGGAAACCTGTAAAATGTAGAGAAAACGTGCAAAATGTATGAAAAACGGACAAAAACGTGGGAAATGCACAAAAAAAAAAACACACAACATGTAAAAAGCATGAAATACACAAAATAAGCGTGGAAAACGTCTAAAAAAAAACACACTAAATGAACAGGAAACCTGTAAAATGTAGAGAAAACGTGCAAAATGTATGAAAAACGGACAAAAACGTGGGAAATGCAAAAAAAACACACAACATGTAAAAAGCATGAATACACAAAATAAGCGTGGAAAACGTCTAAAAAACACACTAAATGAACAGGAAACCTGTAAAATGTAGAGAAAACGTGCAAAATGTATGAAAAACGGGACAAAAACGTGGGAAATGCACAAAAAAAAAACACACAACATGTAAAAAGCATGAAATACACAAAATAAGCGTGGAAAACGTCAAAAAAAAACACACTAAATGAACAGGAAACCTGTAAAATGTAGAGAAAACGTGCAAAATGTATGAAAAACGGACAAAAACGTGGGAAATGCACAAAAACACACAACATGTAAAAAGCATGAAATACAAAAATAAGTGGAAAACGTCTAAAAAAAACACACTAAATGAACAGGAAACCTGTAAAAAATGTAGAGAAAACGTGCAAAATGTATGAAAAACGGACAAAAACGTGGGAAATGCAAAAAAAACACACAACATGTAAAAAGCATGAAATACACAAAATAAGCGTGGAAAACGTCTTAAAAAAAACACACTAAATGAACAGGAAACCTGTAAAATGTAGAGAAAACGTGCAAAATGTATGAAAAACGGACAAAAACGTGGGAAATGCACAAAAAAAAAACACACAACATGTAAAAAGCATGAAATACACAAAATAAGCGTGGAAAACGTCTAAAAAAAAACACACTAAATGAACAGGAAACCTGTAAAATGTAGAGAAAACGTGCAAAATGTATGAAAAACGGACAAAAACGTGGGAAATGCACAAAAAACACACAACATGTAAAAAGCATGAAATACACAAAATAAGCGTGGAAAACGTCTAAAAAAACACACTAAATGAACAGGAAACCTGTAAAAAATGTAGAGAAAACGTGCAAAATGTATGAAAAACGGACAAAAACGTGGGAAATGCACACAAAAAAAACACACAACATGTAAAAAGCATGAAATACAAAAAATAAGCGTGGCACAAAAAAAAAACGTCTGGAAAAAAAAAACACACTAAATGAACAGGAAACCTGTAAAATGTAGAGAAAACGTGCAAAATGTATGAAAAACGGACAAAAACGTGGGAAATGCACAAAAACACAACATGTAAAAAGCATGAAATACACAAAATAAGCGTGGAAAACGTCTAAAAAAAAACACACTAAATGAACAGGAAACCTGTAAAATGTAGAGAAAACGTGCAAAATGTATGAAAAAAACGGACAAAAACGTGGGAAATGCACAAAAAACACACAACATGTAAAAAGCATGAAATACACAAAATAAGCGTGGAAAACGTCTTAAAAAAAAACACACTAAATGAACAGGAAACCTGTAAAATGTAGAGAAAACGTGCAAAATGTATGAAAAACGGAAAAAACGTGGGAAATGCACAAAAACACACAACATGTAAAAAGCATGAAATACACAAAATAAGCGTGGAAAACGTCTTAAAAACACACTAAATGAACAGGAAACCTGTAAAATGTAGAGAAAACGTGCAAAATGTATGAAAAACGGACAAAAACGTGGGAAATGCACAAAAACACACAACATGTAAAAAGCATGAAATACAAAAAAATAAGCGTGGAAAACGTCTAAAAAACACACTAAATGAACAGGAAACCTGTAAAATGTAGAGAAAACGTGCAAAATGTATGAAAAACGGACAAAAACGTGGGAAATGCACAAAAACACACAACATGTAAAAAGCATGAAATACACAAAATAAGCGTGGAAAACGTCTAAAAAAAAACACACTAAATGAACAGGAAACCTGTAAAATGTAGAGAAAACGTGCAAAATGTATGAAAAACGGACAAAAACGTGGGAAATGCAAAAAAAAAAACACACAACATGTAAAAAGCATGAAATACACAAAAAATAAGCGTGGAAAACGTCTAAAAAACACACTAAATGAACAGGAAACCTGTAAAATGTAGAGAAAACGTGCAAAATGTATGAAAAACGGACAAAAAAAACGTGGGAAATGCACAAAAAACACACAACATGTAAAAAGCATGAAATACACAAAATAAGCGTGGAAAACGTCTTAAAAAAACACACTAAATGAACGGAAACCTGTAAAATGTAGAGAAAACGTGCAAAATGTATGAAAAACGGCAAAAACGTGGGAAATGCACAAAAACACAAACATGTAAAAAGCATGAAATACACAAAATAAGCGTGGAAAACGTCTTAAAAAAACACACTAAATGAACAGGAAACCTGTAAAAAGAAAACGTGCAAAATGTATGAAAAACGGACAAAAACGTGGGAAATGCACAAAAACACACAACATGTAAAAAGCATGAAATACCAAAATAAGCGTGGAAAACGTCTTAAAAACACACTAAATGAACAGGAAACCTGTAAAATGTAGAGAAAACGTGCAAAATGTATGAAAAACGGACAAAAACGTGGGAAATGCACAAAAACACACAACATGTAAAAAGCATGAAATACACAAAATAAGCGTGGAAAACGTCTTAAAAACACACTAAATGAACAGGAAACCTGTAAAATGTAGAGAAAACGTGCAAAATGTATGAAAAACGGACAAAAACGTGGGAAATGCACAAAAACACACAACATGTAAAAAGCATGAAATACACAAAATAAGCGTGGAAAACGTCTAAAAAAAAAAACACACTAAATGAACAGGAAACCTGTAAAATGTAGAGAAAAAACGTGCAAAATGTATGAAAAAAAACGGACAAAAACGTGCAAAATGGGAAATGCACAAAAAACACACAACATGTAAAAAGCATGAAATACACAAAATAAGCGTGGAAAACGTCTAAAAAACACACTAAATGAACAGGAAACCTGTAAAATGTAGAGAAAACGTGCAAAATGTATGAAAAACGGACAAAAACGTGGGAAATGCACAAAAAAACACACAACATGTAAAAAGCATGAAATACACAAAATAAGCGTGGAAAACGTCTAAAAAACACACTAAATGAACAGGAAACCTGTAAAATGTAGAGAAAACGTGCAAAATGTATGAAAAACGGACAAAAACGTGGGAAATGCACAAAAAACACAACATGTAAAAACATGTAAAAAGCATGAAATACACAAAATAAGCGTGGAAAACGTCTAAAAAAAAAACACACTGGAAAATGAACAGGAAACCTGTAAAATGTAGAGAAAACGTGCAAAATGTATGAAAAAGGACAAAAACGTGGGAAATGCACAAAAACACACAACATGTAAAAAGCATGAAATACACAAAATAAGCGTGGAAAACGTCTAAAAAAAAACACACTAAATGAACAGGAAACCTGTAAAAAATGTAGAGAAAACGTGCAAAATGTATGAAAAACGGACAAAAACGTGGGAAATGCACAAAAAACACACAACATGTAAAAAAAGCATGAAATACACAAAATAAGCGTGGAAAACGTCTTAAAAAAAACACACTAAATGAACAGGAAACCTGTAAAATGTAGAGAAAACGTGCAAAATGTATGAAAAACGGACAAAAACGTGGGAAATGCAAAAAACACACAACATGTAAAAAGCATGAAATACACAAAATAAGCGTGGAAAACGTCTAAAAAAAACACACTAAATGAACAGGAAACCTGTAAAATGTAGAGAAAACGTGCAAAATGTATGAAAAACGGACAAAAACGTGGGAAATGCAAAAAACACACAACATGTAAAAAGCATGAAATACACAAAATAAGCGTGGAAAACGTCTAAAAAAACACACTAAATGAACAGGAAACCTGTAAAATGTAGAGAAAACGTGCAAAATGTATGAAAAACGGACAAAAACGTGGGAAATGCACAAAAACACACAACATGTAAAAAGCATGAAATACACAAAATAAGCGTGGAAAACGTCTTAAAAACACACTAAATGAACAGGAAACCTGTAAAACGTAGAGAAAAACGTGCAAAATGTATGAAAAAACGAAAAACGGACTGTAAAAAAAAACGTGGGAAATGCACAAAAACACACAACATGTAAAAAGCATGAAATACACAAAATAAGCGTGGAAAACGTCTTAAAAAAAAACACACTAAATGAACAGGAAACCTGTAAAATGTAGAGAAAACGTGCAAAATGTATGAAAAACGGACAAAAACGTGGGAAATGCACAAAAAAAAACACACAACATGTAAAAAGCATGAAATACACAAAATAAGCGTGGAAAACGTCTAAAAAACACACTAAATGAACAGACTGAAACCTGTAAAATGTAGAGAAAACGTGCAAAATGTATGAAAAACGGACAAAAACGTGGGAAATGCACACAAAAACACACAACATGTAAAAAGCATGAAATACACAAAATAAGCGTGGAAAACGTCTAAAAAAAAAAACACACTAAATGAACAGGAAACCTGTAAAATGTAGAGAAAAACGTGCAAAATGTATGAAAAACGGACAAAAACGTGGGAAATGCACAAAAAAAACACACAACATGTAAAAAGCATGAAATACACAAAATAAGCGTGGAAAACGTCTAAAAAAAACACACTAAATGAACAGGAAACCTGTAAAATGTAGAGAAAACGTGCAAAATGTATGAAAAACGGGACAAAAACGTGGGAAATGCACAAAAAAAACACACAACATGTATGAAAAAAGCATGAAATACACATGTAAAAAATGAAAAGCGTGGAAAACGTCTTAAAAAAACACACTAAATGAACAGGAAACCTGTAAAATGTAGAGAAAACGTGCAAAATGTATGAAAACGGACAAAAACGTGGGAAATGCACAAAAACACACAACATGTAAAAAGCATGAAATACACAAAATAAGCGTGGAAAACGTCTAAAAAAAAACACACTAAATGAACAGGAAACCTGTAAAATGTAGAGAAAACGTGCAAAATGTATGAAAAACGGACAAAAACGTGGGAAATGCACAAAAAACACACAACATGTAAAAAGCATGAAATACACAAAATAAGCGTGGAAAAACGTCTTAAAAAAAAACACACTAAATGAACAGGAAAACCTGTAAAATGTAGAGAAAACGTGCAAAATGTATGAAAAACGGACAAAAACGTGGGAAATGCACAAAAAAAAACACACAACATGTAAAAAGCATGAAATACACAAAATAAGCGTGGAAAACGTCTTAAAAACACACTAAATGAACAGGAAACCTGTAAAATGTAGAGAAAACGTGCAAAATGTATGAAAAACGGACAAAAACGTGGGAAATGCACAAAAACACACAACATGTAAAAAGCATGGAAAAATACACAAAATAAGCGTGGAAAACGTCTAAAAAAAACACACTAAATGAACAGGAAACCTGTAAAATGTAGAGAAAACGTGCAAAATGTATGAAAAAAACGGACAAAAACGTGGGAAATGCAAAAAAAACACACAACATGTAAAAAGCATGAAATACACAAAATAAGCGTGGAAAACGTCTAAAAAACACACTAAATGAACAGGAAACCTGTAAAATGTAGAGAAAACGTGCAAAATGTATGAAAAAACGGACAAAAACGTGGGAAATGCACAAAAACACACAACATGTAAAAAGCATGAAATACACAAAATAAGCGTGGAAAAACGTCTAAAAAAAAACACACTAAATGAACAGGAAACCTGTAAAATGTAGAGAAAACGTGCAAAATGTATGAAAAACGGACAAAAACGTGGGAAATGCACAAAAACACACAACATGTAAAAAGCATGAAATACACAAAATAAGCGTGGAAAACGTCTTAAAAAAAAAATGAACAGGAAACCTGTAAAACAAAACGTGCAAAATGTGTAAAAAAACACTTTAAATGATGAAAAAAGCAAAACGTGGGAAATGCACAAAAAAACAGGAAACCTGAAACACAAAAAATGTACAGAAAAACGTGCAAAATGTATGAAAAAAAAAAAACATGGGAAAACAAAAAAACGTGGGAAATACACAAAATAAGCGTGGAAAACGTCTTAAAAACACACTAAATGAACAGGAAACCTGTAAAATGTAAAATGAAAAACGTGCAAAATGTATGAAAAACGGACAAAAACGTGGGAAATGCACAAAAAAACACAACATGTAAAAAGCATGAAATACACAAAATAAGCGTGGAAAACGTCTTAAAAAAACACACACTAAATGAACAGGAAACCTGTAAAACGTAGAGAAAACGTGCAAAATGTATGAAAAACGGACAAAAACGTGGGAAATGCACAAAAACACACAACATGTAAAAAGCATGAAATACACAAAATAAGCGTGGAAAACGTCTAAAAAACACACTAAATGAACAGGAAACCTGTAAAATGTAGAGAAAACGTGCAAAATGTGTGAAAAACGGACAAAAACGTGGGAAATGCACAAAAACACACAACATGTAAAAAGCATGAAATACACAAAATAAGCGTGGAAAACGTCTTAAAAACACACTAAATGAACAGGAAACCTGTAAAATGTAGAGAAAACGTGCAAAATGTATGAAAAACGGACAAAAACGTGGGAAATGCACAAAAACACACAACATGTAAAAA
>JAFMOC010001354.1:0-39920 GCA_019802505.1 Corydoras sp. C115
TGCTGTCCCCCACCAACCTAGAAGACACGGTCCCAGTGTTGCTGATGCTGGAATATGTAAGTTAACGTAAACACAATCACAGAAAAACAGAAACTCACCCTGATAGAAAGAGAGAGCGAATCACATCATTAACATCCAAATCGCCTCGTCGCCAAACATGGTTCCCTCTGTAAACTGCTGACGTCCCAAAAAAATAAGGGGGGGGGACGAAAAAGCATCAAAACTGCCACTAAAGCCAGTCAAAGCCAGTGGGATGAAACGCCGAGGATGTTTCTTGTTCTAATGTTGGACGTTGTCGCCTTTTTCCCCCAGAAAGTCTCCCAAACCTGTGTCCCCAAAAGCGAAATACGTCCAATTTATAGAGTGCAGTGTCTCCGATCAGTGTTAAATCCAATAACGACCCACTACAGAGTGTTTAACTTCATCATGAAGCTGTTTATACTCTGTTTTTGTGGAAGATGAGACATTCATTGAGCAGAGACGCTGTTTGTTCTGTAGTAATAGTGATGAAAATGTCCTTCTGATACTTTCTATGGAGCTGGCTCTCCAGCGGACCAACTATCGCCCGCGATGAATTTATAAAGCCTCCCCGTCACGTTAACGTATCCATTAAGCACGTTGTAAACAAATCCTCTCGTTGTTGTCGGGATTTCCACCGAGTTGCTGTCCGAATTTGGGGGGAAAGACGGCGGGCGGGTGTCCTGTCAGTGGCACATTGCTGTTGCGGCTAAGTGGCTAACTACAGCAACGCACCGAGCTAACGCCACACCAAAACTGTCCACGGCCCCCCAAAAAAACGGCGCATTCCCGGGGAACAAAAATATATCGTCGTCGAAGCGCGAAGTCCTGTCCGAAGCGGCGACCGAAGGGTGAAGGGACGGCGAGCGCCGGCCGTTTGAAGCCCCTGTGCGGGGTTATTAAAAAAAACACCAACTGTCAACAAAATGGCGGCCGCGTTGAATCAACAGAAACCCGAAATGGATCTCTCGCTCACATCTCCCGGCCCGCCGGCCGCGCGTCCTCCGCGCTCCGCGCTCCGCGTCCCCCGCTACCAGCCCGAAGCTCGCCGGCTTTCCGCTCCCTGAGACCGCGAGGGTCGAGGCTTACAGGCGGGAACGTGGGCCTCTGCCCGTTAGTCGGGCCTCCATGTCTGCTGAGCCCGTAGCAGCGATTCTGTCAGTACAGCACTGAGTGAGAGAGAGAGAGAGAGAGAGAGAGAGAGAGAGAGAGAGAACAGGACAGGTCATGCTTAACATGAGCTCCTGAATTCCTTCCAAGTTTTGTTTATAAGATGAGATAAACTTAAAGAATTTTTTAAGAAATGCAGTTATAATTTACTAAAAACCAACATAAAGGATTAGACCACTGAAAACAACAGGAATACAACTTTTTTAAACATTTTGAACTGAAGCAAGAAGACAGCAAAGGAGGAGAGGAACATTTTCTGGGAAAGGATTTCAACAAACCAAAGGAAAATTTAAAGAACCAACAACCAAACACCCAGAAACAAAAAAGAAATTAATTTTAACAAAAGGAATCAAGAACACATCCAGGGTAAGACCTACAAAATCCAAATCTTTCTACTGAACTACTCATTAAACAAAGGGACATTTAACCACACTGCACATTATTTGGGGATCTCTGTATAAAATGGAAAATACAGCAGCAGTTAGAGTGGAGCCACGACTTTTTGAGTTCCCTGAAGAAGTCAACACAGAAAGCGGGAGAAAACAATTTAAACTTAAAACCCAAAAAGAAAACCCACATACTCTGTTCAAAGACCGTCGTCTAATAAATGGGAAGGACACCACCACAAACCTACTGTTTTACACAGATAATACTGAAGCCTGGCACACAGCCATATGCAACCATTTTAAATATGTATCCAAACATGGAATATGTAAAGGACGGCAGATACAAGTTTATGAAGATGAGCACAAACTTGCAGAGGACAGACAAATTACAATCAACATATACCAGACGGGAACAATAATGATTCAAGGCACGGAAGACGCCATGGAAACATTCACAGAGGCCTTCCCCTCACTTCAAAGAACGATTCACACCTCAACCCCATCCTTATCAACCCCCGAACCACACAACACAAAGGACACCAGAGACCCAAAGGAGAAGACCCATTCAGAACCCCCACCAGAATCACACCTCCACACCTCAGAGACCCAACATAGCTCAGCCCCACCACCGACCTCGCACCTTCAGACCTCTGTTCATCAACTCAGAGACAGTCTGTCTGTGCTAGAGGCTGAGCTGATCGAGCTAAAGGAACGGTCTCTTAATCAAAACCCAATCACAGAGGAACACATTACCCAAATCAAAAACCACTTCCAAACAATGGTACAGGAACTAAAAAGAGACTTCAAAGAACTGCAGCAAGACAGAGAAAATCTGAAATCTGAACTTGAGGCCTACAAAACACAGGCCAAAAATGAGCATGACAGCCTGAAACAAATATTCAACGATAAAATATCCAACTTCAGAAAAGAGCTGGACGACAGGGACACCACCATACAGTCCCTAATAAACAAACATCACCCAATACAACAAACACCTAAATCACCACAGCCCTGTACCGAACCTGCAACCAAACCTGACCACTCAGAACACAAACAGGAACCCCCGCAAGCACCCACAGAACAGCCAAGTGATCAAACGGACACAGAAATTGCCATCCTCATTGACTCAAATGGCAAATTCTTATTAGAACAAAAAATGTTCCCAGGACACAAAACATCCAAAATCTGGTGCCCAAGAATTAGAGACATCCACCACACCATAAATCAAAAAACGCTAGGCAAACCGAGCCTAATAATAATACACACAGGAACAAACGATCTGCGGGTGGAGCAAGAGCGAGTGGGAAATCTGCTCTGCAGAGCGGCAAAAAGGATGGCGGAGTCATTTCCAAACTCCAAAATCGTTATCTCCACACTTCTACCCCGAAGAGACTTTCACCCAGCCACCATACAAAGGGTCAATAATGACATCAGCAGGGGCTGTGCCCACATACCAAATGTGCACATAGCCCACCACATAAACATCACAACAAACCACCTCCACGACCATGTACACCTCCACAAAAACAACATCCGAGAATTCATCACGACACTGAAAGCTACAGCAACAGGCAGAAGTAGGCCTCAGACACCCACCACAGATCTCTACGACCACAGAACCCCTGAAAAGAGAAACCTGAGACCTCATCAATGGAACCATCACCCACCAACACAGACCCCTAGACCTTCCAGAACACCGGCGGGCAGATCAACACCTACAAGACCACCCCCGGACAGACCTGCACACGCCAGACCACCACCGGGCAGACCAACACCGAGGAGACCTGCACCCACCAGACCACCACCCGCCAGACCACCACCTGCCAGACCACCACCTGCCAGACCCGCGCATGCCAGACCTGCACCTGCCAGACAAGCACCACACGGAACAACACCACTAAATCCCCCAGTCCAGCTAACACCACCAGCCCACCAACAACAACACAGCCTGCTACTTCACCAGCCACCGTTCACCACAACACCAGAACCAGGACGCAGCTACTTAAACGCCCTCAAAGGAACACCTCACACAAATGACATGGGTGAGATCAAACAAATACTACAATACATCTGCAACAGACTCATATAAAGGTTTAAAAAAAAAAAAATATTTCAAAAATAAATAAATAAGTAAATCATTAATAATAATATTAATAACAAATCCGGCCCACACAACTATTTATATAGATGTACACCAAATATAATGTATATCATAAACATATACAGATCTATAGTATATTGTAAATACCTAACTGTATTTCTATTTCTTTCTTTGAGTTAATACACCTTATAAACATTCTACAACATGCCCTCACTCACAATCACAACGTGGAACATCCAAGGACTAAACTCGTCAGCCTTCGGCCTAAAAAGCCTAAACACAGACTTTGCACAAGAAATCACAAATACTGACATCATAATCTTACTAGAGACATGGTGCAAAACTGACACGGTCACTCACTGTCCCCGAGACTACAGAGAGGTCCTAATACCCTCTCATAAACACAAAACAGTGCGTCAGGGCAGAGGCTCGGGAGGGCTCATCATATGGTACAAAACAAAATTACACAAGGAAATTGAAATCCTTAAAACTGATAAATACCACATCTGGCTGAAATTAAAACAGTCTGCACTAACATCAAAGAAGGACCTTTACATCTGTGCCACATACATCCCCCCGTCAGACTCACCATACTACTCTGACGACATGTTCGACAAGCTCGAAACAGAGGCGTGTCATTTCCAGGCCCAGGGAAATGTGCTAATCTGTGGAGACTTAAATGCCAGAACAGGGTCTCATCCCGACATTATCAAGACTCACGGTGACCAATACATCGACAACAACATGGTCCTCACAAACCACCCCTCCCTAACCACCCGAAACAACTCAGACACGACGACCAACAAAAACGGTAAAGCCCTGCTGCAGCTCTGTCGAAGTCTGGGTCTGTACATCATCAACGGTAGGATAAGAGGGGACTCGTTTGGCAGATACACATTTTGCTCACCTCTTGGGAACAGTACAGTAGACTACATGATAACAGATTTAGATCCTTTCTCTCTCAGTGCATTCACTGTTAAACCTCTAACCCCTCTGTCTGATCACAGCCAAATCACTGTGTTCATCAAAAAGACAGACTCTAACACCACCACACACACACGGCCCAGTAAGCTGTACAACATCCACAAACCCTACAGATGGGCCCAAAACAGCACAGACCAATACCAGAACGCAATTAATAACCAAGAAATTCAATCACTTCTAGACACCTTTCTGGACACCACATACACTCACAGTGAAGAAGGAGTTAATCTGGCAACCCAAAACCTAAACTTTATCTTTAAAAAATCAGCAGAAAAAGCTAACCTCAAACCTAAAACCAGACCAAATACCCAAAATGTAAACAATGAAAAATGGTTCGATAAAGAATGTCAAAATTTAAGGAAACAACTTAGAAAACTATCCAACCAAAAACATAGAGACCCAAACAACCCAAACATACGACTTCTTTACTGTGAGACACTCAAACTATACAAACGCACACTCAGAACCAAAAAAGCACAACACGCACAGAACCAACTGACAATAATCGAGGAGTCCATCAACACTCACCAGTTCTGGGAAAATTGGAACAAACTAAAGAAAAGAAAAAAGGAAGAACTAGCAATCCAAGATGGAGAAATCTGGACTGAACACTTCCAATCCCTGTACAAAAACATAGAACCAAATTCAAACCCAAAACAAAAACAAATCAGCCATAAACTAATAGAACTAGAAAAAATCATCAAGGACCAGCAGAACCCTTTAGACTACTTAATTACAAATCAGGAACTCCAAAAGAAAATCAACCACCTAAAACCAAACAAAGCCCCGGGACTCGATGGGATCCTCAACCAAATGATCAAACACTCCAGCAATAAATTCCACCTGGCCATTTTAAAATTATATAACCTGGTTCTGAGTGTCGGCACCTTCCCTGAAATCTGGAATCAAGGTTTATTAACTCCAATATATAAAAGTGGAGATAAATTCGACCCTAATAATTACAGAGGCATCTGTGTGAACAGTAATCTGGGGAAGTTATTCTGTAGCATAATTAACTCACGGCTACTGAACTTCCTTACGGAACACGATGTCCTGAGCAAAAGTCAAATCGGCTTTCTACCAAATTACCGCACAACAGATCACATTTACACCCTACACACCCTGATAGACAAACATGTGACTCAAAATAACTCCAAAATATTCGCATGTTTTATTGACTTTAAAAAAGCATTCGATTCAATCTGGCATGAAGGGCTGTTTTATAAACTGTTAGAAAGTGGTGTGGGGGGTAAATCATACGATCTGATTAAATCCATGTACACAGGAAACACGTGCGGAATTAGAATCGGCAACAAAAGGACAGACTTTCTCTCTCAGAGGCGGGGAGTGAGACAGGGCTGCTGCTTAAGCCCCACATTATTCAACATATACATCAACGAACTCGCCTCCACCTTAGAGAGTTCTCCAGCACCCGGTCTCACTCTCCACCACTCAGAGGTGAAACTCCTGCTGTACGCAGACGACCTGGTCCTGCTGTCCCCCACCGCTCAGGGTCTGCAGCAGAACCTGGACCTGCTGCAGCAGTACTGTCAGACCTGGGCCCTGACAGTTAACCTCAAGAAAACCAAAATCCTAACCTTCCAAAAAAGATCCAGCTCTCAGGGAACAAAGCACACCTTCACATTAGGAACACAGCAAATCCAACACGCCAAACAGTACACCTACCTCGGCCTCACCATCAGCTCCTCTGGAAGCTTCAAACTCAACCTGGCAGTGAATGAACTGAGAGAAAAAGCACGCAGAGCTTTCTACGCCATAAAACAACAAACCCCCGTAGAAATTCCTGTCCCAATTTGGCTAAAAATATTAGAAGGGGTTATTGAACCGATTGCCCTGTATGGCAGTGAGGTGTGGGGTCCGCTGACTCAGCAACCACCTAACAAATGGGACAAGCATCCAATTGAGACCCTGCATGCAGAATTCTGTAAAATAATCTTAAAGGTGCACAGACACACAACAAACAACGCATGCAGGGCAGAATTAGGCCGTTACCCTCTAAACATTAAAATACAAAAAAGGGCAATTAAATTCTACAAACACCTGAAAGAGAGCGACCCTCACACCTATCATTATAAAGCTCTGCAATCCCAAGAGATGAGCATACACACCAGTCCCCTCATCCAACTGATCCTGAGTCACTGCAGCACCACACACACACTCACACACACTCACACACCACAGACTCAGGGTCAGGGTCAAGTCTCAGTCCCGATTCGGACCAACCAAATCACCCAAACACTCAAAGATAATTATTTAAAGCAGTGGGAAACTGAAAGTCAGTCCCAGAGTAAAATGGAGTGTTATCTGACCCTAAAGCGGCCGTACACACCGGCAGCCTATCTGAGCCGTGTGACGGACCCCGGACCGAGACACGCCCTGACCAGGTACAGACTCAGCGCTCATCAGCTGGCCATCGAGACGGGGCGACACCGGCAGACCTGGCTGCCCCGAGAGAAGAGGGTGTGTCAGCGATGTCCCCTGAACAGAACCGAGACAGAGCTGCACTTCCTCACAGAATGCACCAGATACACCGACATCAGAGAGAAATACTACAACAAACTCACACACATCATCCCCAACTTCACCTCCCTCACCCCCACCCAAAAACTGCCCCACCTACTGGGGGAACACAGGGAGAGCTGTGTACTGGCAGCACTGTACACATACACCTGCCACCAGGAGAGGGACAGAGAGTGACCAAACACACACACACACACACACACACACACACACACACCTCTACTTTTACTTAAATATTTATATATATGTATATATTATACTATTTCACTGTATACTATGTACATTCTTGTAATTTTGTAAATTTGTTTTTATTGTTTATTGTTTTAATTTAATTTTAATTTTATTTTATTTTTTGTAAACCAGCTTTGTGCAATACAAATGTATAATTTGTCATGCAAATAAAGCTTTTAAATTGAAAAAAAATTGAAATTGAGAGACACACACACACACAGAGAGAGAGAGAGAGAGAGAGAGACACACAGAGAGAGTGAGAGAGAGAGAGACACAGAGAGAGAGAGAGAGAGAGAGAGAGAGTGACACACACACAGAGAGAGTGAGGGAGAGAGAGACAGAGAGAGAGTGTGTGTGAGAGAGAGTGACACACACACAGAGAGTGAGGGAGAGAGACACAGAGAGAGAGTGTGTGTGTGTGAGAGAGAGAGAGAGAGAGAGAGAGAGAGACACAGAGAGAGAGTGTGTGTGAGAGAGAGTGACACACACACAGAGAGTGAGGGAGAGAGACACAGAGAGAGAGTGTGTGTGTGTGAGAGAGAGAGAGAGAGAGAGAGAGAGACACAGAGTGAGGGAGAGAGACACAGAGAGAGAGAGAGAGACACAGAGAGAGAGTGTGTGTGAGAGAGAGACACACACACAGAGAGTGAGAGTGAGGGAGAGAGAGAGAGTGAGGGAGAGGGAGAGACACAGAGAGAGTGAGGGAGAGAGACACACACACAGAGAGAGAGAGAGTGAGGGAGTGAGAGTGAGACACAGAGAGTGAGGGAGAGAGAGAGACACAGAGAGAGTGAGTGAGAGAGAGAGACCGAGAGACACACAGAGAGAGAGAGAGAGAGAGACACACACACACACACACACACAGAGAAAGGGAGAGAGAGAGAGAGACACACACACAGAGAGAGAGACACACACACACAGAGAGAGAGTGACAGAGAGAGAGTGAGTGAGAGAGACACACACCGAGAGAGAGACAGAGAGAGAGAGAGTGAGTAAGAGAGACACAGAGAGAGAGAGACACAGAGAGAGAGAGAGAGACACAGCGAGAGAGACACAGAGAGAGAGACACACACACACACACACACACACACACACACAGAGACACAGAGAGAGAGACACACAGAGAGAGAGAGAGAGAGAGAGACACGGGGAGAACATGGAAACTCCACCCAGATGGGGATTCGAACCAGGAAACCCTAACGCTGAGAGGAGAACATGCTGTCAACTAAGCCACCGTGCCGTCCAATAGATATACAATATCAGTCAAAAGTTTGGACACGCCCTTGTCTGCGTCATTGTTTGTTTTCTGTGTCTAGATGGACTTTGTAGTTTTATAATTACAGACTGTAGTCCATCTGTGTTTTGTTGGTGTTTGTTAGTCCCCGGTTGGTTATCGTTTGGGTGGTGGATTGTTTATGGTCAGTTTTGCGGTCACAGTGATGCAGTCAGGGTATGACACTGATCACCTGGACACCAGGAATGCATGGAAACGTTCACCCAGATCAGGATTCGAACCTGGATTCCCAGTGCTAAACCAAGCGCAAGTACGCACTGGTGTGCCTCAGGGCTCTGTACTTGGTCCTCTCCTCTTCTCACTTCACATGACATCACTGAGCACAGTCATCCAGGCGCATGGTTTCGAACCTGGATTCCCAGTGCTAAACCAAGCGCAAGTGTGCCTCAGGGCTCTGTACTTGGTCCTCTCCTCTTCTCACTTTACATGACATCACTGAGCACAGTCATCCAGGCGCATGGTTTCTCTTACCACTGCTATGCCGATGACACTCAACTTCATCTGTCTTTTGCCCCTGATGACACCACCATCTCAAATCGGGTATCTGCCCGCCTCACCGACATATCTTTCTGGATGAAGGATCGTTATCTCAAATTAAACTTAGAAAAAACAGAGCTCCTCATTATCCCAGCTAAACCCTCAATCCATCACGACCTGACCTTCCAAATTGACGGCTCCACAATTGCCCCAACCGATTCGCTCCGGAACCTTGGTTTGACAATAGACTCCCACCTTAAACTCTCTGATGTTATCAAAACTAGGGGTGTCTTCAACTAAAGATTTTCATAGTCGAATCTGATTCGTCAGATTTTCCCTATAGTCGACTGATAGTCGAATCAGTTAAAATTTCACCACAAGATGGCGCTATAAGCGTAGTTTTTAAAAAAGATTTTTTTAATATATATTTTACTTGTTTTACTAACAAAAGAAAACCTTTTTTTTTGTTTTTCTTTTTTCTTTTTTTTTCTAGAAATTAGGATGATTTTATTGGACAAAAGGCTATATAGCGGCACGGTGGCTTAGTGGTTAGCATGTTCTCCTCTCAGCACTAGGGATTCCCGGTTGGAATCCCCATCTGGGTGGAGTTTCCATGTTCTCCCCGTGTCCGTGTGGGTTTCCTCCGGGTTCTCCGGTTTCCTCCCACAGTCCAAAAACATGGATCAAGTCAATTGAATTCTCTAAATTGTTCCATATAGAGTGTGTCTGTGTGAGTGAGTGTGTGCCCAGCGATGGATTGGCGTCCTGTCCTGGGTGTATCTGCCCAGCACCCGAGATGTTCTCCCCTGGATGGGCATGGGGAACCCCCCCCCCCCCCCCGACCCTAATAGAGGATAAAGCGGAAGATAATGAATGAATGAATGAAAAGGCTATATATATAACGAAAACAAAGACGTTTCATGTAAAAACTAATGCTTAGCAGCAGCCATGGGCGCCCCCATGTGGTCAAAATGGTACATTCGACTATGAGGTTCATAGTCGACTACGGTTCTCCAAATCGAATCGTCGAATTAGCGAATATTGCAGCTCACCCCTAATCCAAACCGCCCGTTCCTGCAGATTCCTTCTTTAGAACATCAGGAAGATCAGACCCTTCTTGACTGAACATGCGACCCAACTGCTTGTTCAAGCCCTAGTCCTATCCCGGCTTGTTTATTGGAATGGGCTACTTGCCGGTCTCCCAGCTTCCACAATCAGACCTCTAGAACTGATTCAGAACTCTGCAGCCCGACTCGTGTTTAACCAACTCAAGAACTCATGTCCCTGCATTACTCACTTCCCTCCATTGGCTCCCTGTAGCTGCTGCATTCAGTACAAGTCACTGACTCTGACCTACAGAACCATTTCTGGATCTGCCCCCTCCTACCTTCACTCTATCTTTATAAAATACACTCCGACTCGTTCACTTCGCTCCAGTGATGATCGCCGCCTGGTGGTTCCACCTCACCGAGGAGCTGATTCTCACTCCGTGGCGTTCCCCACTGCAAAATGGTGGAACGTTCTTCCCAACTCTGTCCGTAAGGCAGAATCTCTAAACAGTTTTAAGAAACGACTGAAGATGCATCTCTTTAACAAATACCTTTCATTCATTCATTCATTATCTCCCGCTTTATCCTCTATTAGGGTCGCGGTGGGGTTCCCCATGCCCATCCAGGGGAGAACGTCTCGGGCGCTGGGCAGATACACCCAGGACAGGGCGCCAATCCATCGCTGGGTACACACTCACTCACACAGACACACTCTATATGGGACAATTTTGAGAATTCAATTGACTTGATCCATGTTTTTGGACTGTGGGAGGAAACCGGAGAACCCGGAGGAAACCCACGCAGACACGGGGAGAACATGGAAACTCCACCCAGATGGGGATTCGAACCGGGAATCCCTAGCGCTGAGAGGAGAACATGCCAACCACTAAGCCACCGTGCCGCCTTAACAAATACCTGTTGTAGTAAAATAAAAAAAAATTAAAAAATAAATTAAAAAAAGAGCGGAACGGTGGCTTAGTGGTTGGCACGTTCGCCTCTCAGCGCTAGGGATTCCCGGTTCGAATCCCCATCTGGGTGGAGTTTCCGTGTTCTCCCCGTGTCCGCGTGGGTTTCCTCCGGGTTCTCCGGTTTCCTCCCACAGTCCAAAAACATGGATCAAGTCAATTGAGTTCTCCAAATTATATATTATCCCCATATAGAGTGTGTCTGTGTGAGTGAGTGTGTGCCCAGTGATAGATTGGCGTCCTGTCCTGGGTGTATCTGCCCAGCGCCCGAAACGTTCTCCCCTGGATGGGCATGGGGAACCCCACCGCGACCCTAATAGAGGATAAAGCGGGAGATAATGGATGGATGGAAATGAAAAAAGAGGGGCAGCATCGAATAACAATCAGGTTTGATGAATTTACAGTGTAGTTGGTTTTCTAGATGTCTTCTGACTTGTGATGTTCTTATTTGTAAGTGGCTTTGGATAAAAGCGTCTTGACTAAATGTAAACGTAATGTAAACGTAATGTAAACGTAATGTAAACGTAAGTGCACTGTGCACGTGGACTTCCCGTGGAGCTTTTCCAGAGAGTGCTTGATATTGTGCCGGTCAAACGGGTCATCGCTGTAAATCTAGATAATGGCCTGCGATGAAATGCCGCTGTTTCTTATCTCTCGTCTTAGAGGCATCAGCAGCTCCTCACCCATAACAGAACACCGCGCCAACGGAACACAGAACCTGCAGGATGACCTCACTCAACTGATATCGTTTTACTCATTTTTATAAATAGACACTTGCTCATCTGTACATGGCTGTCCTGCGCTGCTGATGCTGCCTGGCCACTCAAAGAGGAGGAGTCCCCCACCGACATTTAGGTCCTCACAAGATCTCACAAGATCAAGAACATTTAAAATTGTTTTGGGACAAAAGAAACGTAAAGTCATTTAACATGCGGCGGCACGGTGGCTTAGTGGTTGGCACGTTCTCCTCTCAGCGCTAGGGATTCCCTGTTCGAATCCCCATCTGGGTGGAGTTTCCATGTTCTCCCCGTGTCCACATGGGTTTCCTCCGGGTTCTCCGCTTTCCTCCCACAGTCCAAAAACATGGATCAAGTCAATTGAGTTCTCCAAATTGCCCCATATAGAGTGTGTGTGTGTGAGTGAGTGTGTGCCCAGCGATAGATTGGTGCCCTGTCCTGGGTCTATCTGCCCAGCGCACGAAACGTGGGAACGTGGAACCCCCCCCCCCGAGCCTATAGAGTATAAAGTGGAAGATAATGGATGGATGGCAGTTTTGGGCACGGTGGTTTAGTGGTTGGCATGTTCTCCTCTCAGTGCTAGGGATTCCCGGTTCGTATCCCCATCAGGGTGGAGTTTCCATGTTCTCCCCGTGTCCGCGTGGGTTTCCTCTGGGTTCTCCGGTTTCCTCCCATAGTCCAAAAACATGGATCACGTTCAATTGAGTTCTCCAAATTGGCCCATATACTGTACTGTCTGTGTCTGGGCGGCTTAGTGGTTAGCATGTTCTCCTCTCAGCTCTATGAATTCCCGGTTCGAATCCCCATCTGGGTGGAGTCTCCATGTTCTCCCCGTGTCCGCGTGGGTTTCCTCCGGGTTCTCCGGTTTCCTCCCACAGTCCAAAAACATGGATCAAGTCAATTGAATTCTCCAAATTGCCCCATACAGAGTGTGTCTGTGTGAGTGAGTGTGTACCCAGTGATGGATTGGCGTCCTGTCCTGGGTGTATCTGCCCAGCGCCCGAGACGTTCTCCCCTGGATGGGCATGGGGAACCCCACCGCGACCCTAATAGAGGATAAAGCGGAAGATAATGAATGAATGAAAGGTATTTGTTAAAGAGATGCGTCTTCAGCGTTCTTGCCACTGTCGCTTCGGCTTGCTCTTTGGGGGTTTAAAGGCTTTTCATTCTGTAAAGCTGCTTTTTGACGATGTACTGTTGTAAAAAGCGCGTCCTAAATAAATTATTTGAACTTGAACTTGAGCAGCAGTGCTTTTTCAAAAACCGCCAAAAGACTCAACTCCCGCCGAGCCAGATGTTCTCTGTTCTTCACCTGCTCGCGATTTTCCATCATCTACATCACCGGGTCCAAGAACATTAACCCGGACACTCTCTCCCACCGACATCGTACAAATCCTCCCACATCAGAGGACAACAGTGGAGTCGTGTTACCCCATCCATCATTAGCGCCCCCTATCAGGTGGAAAATCAACATCGAGCAGCTGAACTCATCTCTCATACCTCCACACGGCCAGCCTGAGAAACTATACGTGAATCCTTCATGTAATAAGAAACTGATAACATGGGCTCCCTCTCTCTCTCTCTCTCTCTCTCTCTCTCTTCTCTCTCTCTCTCTCTCTCTCTCTCTCTCGCTCGCTCTTCCGGACACCCCAGTGAGACAGGCATTCTGCAGTTGCTGTTCCACAACGATTGGTGGGAAACCATGACGGTGGACAATTCCCGAAAACCGTTGGCTTAGCTTCCATTTAATCCTCTACTAAGGTCACGGGATAGTTCCCCATGCCCATCCAGCAAAAAAGTTTCAGGCATATACACACACACATACAGACACACTCTATATGGGGCAATTTGGAGAACTCAATTGACTTGATCCATGTTTTTGGACAGTGGGAGGAAACCCAGGTGGACACGGGGAGAACATGGAAACTCCACCCAGATTGGGATTCGAACCGGGAATCCCTAGAGCTGAGAGGTGGAAGTGTTATCCACCCACGTGTTACCCCATGCCCATCCAGGGGAGAACATTTCGGGCGCTGGGCAGATACACCCAGGACAGGGGGGCAATCTATCGCTGGGCACACACTCACTCACACAGACACACTCTATATGGGGCAATTTGGAGAACTCAATTGACTTGTACATGTTTTTGGACTGTGGGAGGAAACCGGAGAACCCGGAGGACACCCATGTGGACATGGGGAGAACAAGGAAACTCCACTCAGATTGGGATTCGAACCGGGAATCCCTAGTGCTGAGAGGAGAACATGCTAACCACTAAACCACCTTGCTGCAGGGTTGCAGTTCATCCATCCATTATCTTCTGCATTATCTTGTATTAGGGTCGTGGGGGGGGGGTTCCCCATGCCCATCCAGGGGAGAACGTTTTGGGCGCTGGGCAGATACATCCAGGACAGGACGCCGATTTATCACTGGGCACACACACACACACACAAACACACTCTATATGGGGCAATTTGGAGAACTCAATTGACTTGATCCATGTTTTTGGACCGTGGGAGGAAACCGGAGAACCCGGAGGAAGCCCAGGTGGACACGGGGAGAACATGGAAACTCCACCCAGATTGGGATTCGAACCAGGAATCCCTAGTGCTGAGAGGAGAACATGCTAAACACTAAGCCACCGTGCCGCCCTATATATATATATATATCTGAGAATTCTGGATTTCAGAACGTTCTCACCAGCTGTAGTGAGAGAACTATGCAGTGAGCGTGTAAATGGTGGAGAGGAGGCAGCTGTCTGATGCTTTTCTCTGGCAAGTCGTTTGCCCCGAAACAGAAGGCATAACATATAAACTCTCTTCTGGACTAAAGTAAATATGAAAGAGAAGAAATAAGCAAATCATTATGTTACAACATGGGCGGCACAGTGACTTAGAGTTTAGCATGTTCTCCTCTCAGCACTAGGGATTCCCGGTTCGAATCCCAATCTGGGTGGAGTTTCCATGTTCTCCCCGTGTCCGCGTGAGTTTCCTCCGGGTTCTCCGGTTTCCTCCCACAGTCCAAAAACATGGATCAAGTCAATTGAGTTCTCCAAATTGCCCCATATAGAGTGTGTCTGTGTGAGTGAGTGTGTGCCCAGTGATAGATTGGCGCCCTGTCCTGGGTGTATCTGCCCAGCGCCCGAGATGTTCTCCCCTGGATGGGCATGGGGAACCCCACCGCGACCCTAGTATATATATATATATATATATATTCATTCATTATCTTCCACTTCATCCTCTATTAAGGTCGCGTGGGGAGAACAGGGGAGAATGTCTCGGGCGCTGGGCAGATACACCCAGGACAGGGGGGCAATCTATCACTGGACACACACTCACTCACACAGACACACTCTATATGGGGCAATTTGGAGAATTCAATTAACTTGATCCATGTTTTTGGACTGTGGGAGGAAACCGGAGAACCCGGAGGAAACCCACGCGGACACGGGAGAACATGGAAACTCCACCCAGATGGGAATTCAAACCGGGAATCCCTAGTGCTGAGAGGAGAACATGCAAACCACTAAGCCACCGTGCCGCTCCTCCTGTCATCTTCAATGTTTATTCATTCATTCATTATCTCCTGCTTTATCCTCTATTAGGGTCGCGGGGGGGGGGGGGGGGGGGGTTCCTCATGCCCATCCAGGGGAGAACGTTTCGGGCGCTGGGCAGATACACCCAGGACAGGACACCAATCTATCACTGGACACACACTCACTCACACAGACACACTCTATATGGGGCAATTTGGAGAACTCAATTGACTTGATCCATGATTTTGGACTGTGGGAGGAAACCGGAGAACCCGGAGGAAACCCACGCAGACACTGGGAGAACATGGAAACTACACCCAGATTGGGATTAGAACCGGGAATCCCTAGTGCTGAGAGAACATGCTAAACACTAAACCACCGTAAAGCTGATCAGTGGTTTATCTCTCATTGTTAGTGAAATGGGCGGCGCGGTGGCTTAGTGTTTAGCATGTTCTCCTCTCAGCTCTAGGGATTCCCGGTTCGAATCCCCATCTGGGTGGAGTTTCCATGTTCTCCCCGTGTCCGCATGGGTTTCCTCCGGGTTCTCCGGTTTCCTCCCACAGTCCAAAAACATGGATCAAGTCAATTGAGTTCTCCAAATTGCCCCATAGAGAGTGTGTCTGTGTGAGTGAGTGTGTGTCCAGCGATAGATTGGCGTCCTGTCCTGGGTCTATCTGCCCGGCGCCCGAAACGTTCTCCCCTGGATGGGCATGGGGAACCCCCCCCACGACCCTAATAGAGGATAAAGCAGGAGATAATGGATGAATGAATGTTTGTTTTCTATACGCTACACTTTATTTTCCCTTCTTTTCTTCCTCTCTCTCTTATTTGGTGACCTGACTTTACTAATTTAATTGGGTTTTATTGTTTATATTGTTAGGGCGGCACGGTGGCTTAGTGGTTAGCATGTTCTCCTCTCAGCACTAGGGTTTTTTAGTTAGTGAAATGATTTATTTCTCTGAAACCTACTGATTTCCTAAAGTGCATTTATTTAGAGACAAAACCTGGAAAGTCCCTCGGTTGCAGAGGCATCCACAAAAATGTGTGTGGGCATTTCTTCCCCCTCATAACAGTAACACAGGGTGGATGTTGGTCTGGGTGATGACTCAGGAGATGACGAGAAATCACCAGTTTGCCTGGAAGGAGACGTGGACGGTAATGAGATTACGTATGTCTCAGCAGGAGGACCAATGTTTTTCAGCTGTCCACATATATATATATATATATATATATATATATATATATTTATTCATTCATTATCTCCCACTTTATCCTCTATTAGGGTCGTGGGGGGGGGGGGGTTCCCCATGCCCATCCAGGGGAGAATGTTTTGGGCGCTGGGCAGATACACCCAGGACAGGACGCCAATCCATCGCTGGACACACACTCACACACACAGACACACTCTATATGGGGCAATTTGGAGAATTCAATTGACTTGATCCATGTTTTTGGACTGTGGGAGGAAACTGGAGAACCCGGAGGAAACCCACACGGACACGGGGAGAACATGGAAACTCACCCAGATGGGAATTCGAACCGGGAATCCCTAGTGCTGAGAGGAGAACACACCGTACCGCCCCATATATATATCCATCTATTATCTTCAGCTTTATCCTCTATTAGGGTCGTGGGGGGTGGGGGGGGGGGTTCCCCATGCCCATCCAGGGGAGAACGTTTCGGGCGCTGGGCAGATACACCCAGGACAGGACACCAATCTATCACTGGGAACACACTCACTCACACAGAGACACTCTATATGGGGCAATTTGGAGAATTCAATCGACTTAATCCATGTTTTTGGACTGTGGGAGGAAACCGGAGAACCTGTAGGCAAACCCACGCGAACACGGGGAGAACATGGAAACCACCCAGATTGGGATTCGAACCGGGAATCCCTAGCGCTGAGAGAACATGCCAACCACTAAGCCACCAAACAAAATAACCATTGGATAAATTATTTCTTTTAATCCATATTCAATTACCAAGGGTGGCACGGTGGTTTAGTGGTTTAGCATGTTCTCCTCTCAGCGCTAGGGATTCCCGGTTCGAATCCCCATCTGGGTGGTATTTCCATGTTCTCCCCGTGTCCACGTGGGTTTCCTCCGGGTTATCCACTTTCCTTCCACAGTCCAAAAACATTTAACAAGTCAACTGAATTCTCCAAATTGCCCCATATAGAGTGTGTGTTTGAGTGAGTGTGTGCCCAGTGATAGATTGGCATCCTGTCCTGGGTCTATCTGCCCAGCGCCCGAAACATTCTCCCCTGGATGGGCATGGGGAACCCCCCCCCCCAACACACACCTGCTTTTTTTTTGGGGTTTGGTTTTTCACTCATCACTGCAGTGATGCACAATTCTCTATTCAGAAGCATATGATTTTATTAAAACGAACAGCATGTACAAACACCACGAGGCAAGCGGCGGGCCCCGACTAATGAGGCCCCACAGCTCCAACACCAGCGTTACATCAGATGCACGGTGTTAATTAGCTAATCGGCTCAGAGAAGACGTGGACGACGCAAAATCTAAGCAGAAGCGTTACGTTACGGCTTACAGCACCACCACCCACAAAATAACAAGGCTTACGTTGAGCGTTAGAGATCTACATTTGGCATCGTGCAAAACCCAAGACAGGGTCTCAAGAGCTTAGAGAGGCGACATAAAGAGTTCGTTAAAGATCGCTGGATAACGATCCGGAGCGTGGGCCGTGTTGGCGTTGAGAGCTC
The DNA here is from genome assembly GCA_019802505.1 of Corydoras sp. C115. Lineage (NCBI taxonomy): Eukaryota > Metazoa > Chordata > Actinopteri > Siluriformes > Callichthyidae > Corydoras > Corydoras sp. C115. Next base: position 18,217 of record JAFMOC010001354.1, read on the forward strand.
ATGTCACGGAGTGCGTTTGGTTTTCTGAAGGCATTAGGATTGCGCCGGATCGACGCCTCATTCCAGTCAGGAGCATATCGTACGTAAACTACATTTGGCACACACTCCATCGGCCTTCATAAACACACCAGCCCATCATTTCAATAATACTGTATTATAATACATAATTCTATTATATTAGTCTCTAAATATGTTTCACCGCTTGTATGCAGGACCATGTGTTAATATTTATTCTATAAAGTGATGGCATAACTATTTTTTCATAGGACATCATAGAGATGTCAGTGGGGCTGTTAACAATCTGTGGACAGTGCGATACGTGATTTAATAATATATATATATATTTATATATTTCCTATAATAAAAAAACAATCCCATGGCAGTCCATTTACGTTATAATAAGTCTTTTTATATCCCGTATCTAATTTTCTCCTAATTAAATCCAGTTTGCAGGTGTTTTTCACAGTCCTACCATGTAGGACGGTTCACAATCTGTGGACAGTGCGATACGTGATTTAATAATAATCCTCGTGAGGAGTCAGGTTTTATTCATGTAGGCATCGGATCAGATTTATTCATATATATATATATTTTTTTTTTTCCCATAGTAAAAAAAAAAAAAAGTCTTTTTATATCCGGTATCTAATTTTCTCCTAATTAAATCCAGTTTGCAGGTGTTCTTCACCGTCCTACCATGTACCCCAGAAGGGGGCGATGTATTGTGGGCTACTCTTCTCATAGAACACTGTATTGTGAATGCAAACGCAGAAAGATCAGCGAGGGCAATACAGACCCTGGGTTTAAGTGCAGTTACCACTGATGGATTACAGATCTCTATGGTATTAGTTTAATACATTTATTTTATTATATCCGTCTCTAAATATGTTTCACCGCTTGTATGCAGGACCATGTGTTAATATTTATTCTATAAAGTGATGGCATAACTATTTTTTCATAGGACATCATAGAGACGTCAGCGGGGCTGTTAACAATCTGTGGACAGTGCGATACGTGATTTAATAATAATCCTCGTGAGGAGTCAGGTTTTATTCATGTAGGCATCGGATCAGATTTATTAATATATATATATATATATTTTTTTTCCCATAGTAAAAAAAAAAAAAAAAAAAGTCTTTTTATATCCGGAATCAAATTTTCTCCTAATTAAATCCAGTTTGCAGGTGTTCTTCACAGTCCTACCATGTACCCCAGAAGGGGGCGATATATTGTGGGCTACTCATCTCATAGAACACTGTATTCTGAATGCAAATGCAGAAAGATCAGCGAGGGCAATACAGACCCTGGGTTTAAGTGCAGTTACCACTGATGGATTACAGATCTCTATGGTATTAGTTTAATACATTTATTTTATTATATTCGTCTCTAAATATGTTTCACCGCTTGTATGCAGGACCATGTGTTAATATTTATTCTATAAAGTGATGGCATAACTATTTTTTCATAGGACATCATAGAGATGTCAGTGGGGCGGTTCACAATCTGTGGACAGTGCGATAATCCTCGTGAGGAGTCAGGTTTTATTCATGTAGGCATCGGATCAGATTTATTATATATATATTTTTTTTTCCCATAGTAAAAAAAAAAAAAAAAAAAAAGTCTTTTTATATCCGGAATCAAATTTTCTCCTAATTAAATCCAGTTTGCAGGTGTTCTTCACAGTCCTACCATGTACCCCAGAAGGGGGCGATGTATTGTGGGCTACTCTTCTCATAGAACACTGTATTGTGAATGCAAACGCAGAAAGATCAGCGAGGGCAATACAGACCCTGGGTTTAAGTGCAGTAACCACTGATGGACTGATGGTGGTGCTCACGATGGATCTCTATGGTATTAGTTTAATACATTTGGCTGCACCATCTGAGCACTTCTCTCTCCGCTAACTTCCAAAATCGTATCAACTGCGTTATCTGCGTTTTAATAATTGGTAACTTTGTCTCCTGAACATTTTTCAGGTACAGTGTTGATGTTTACGAGAACCTACTGCCCCAAAAATCCTTATAATAATAATAATAATATTAATAATAATAATAATAGTGAGAAATAGAGCAGCCCAGGTTGAAACCTACCACAGTTACATACCGCCCTAACGTTCTTACCCCAGCGTGACGGGCCCGTGGTAAGTGCACAGGTGTTGATTTGTAAGTTGTACAGTGTCGGACTAGACTGAAATAGAACCGATTCTCTAAAGCCGTGCAGGCCCGATCCGAATGGCAGCTCCTGTTTAAAGCGCCAGTTCTTCCTGCGGAACCCTTAACGCGCTCCGGTGAAGGCCCCCTGCGCCGCGGAGGCGGTGGCGCTCACGGCCGCTTGGCGCACGGCGTCGTTCGAGAGCACACCGGTGGCGAACTCGGCCTGGGCCTTCTGGAAGCTGGCACCGGTCTGCCGATACAGAGAGTGCACCTGGGGGGCAAAATAAAGGCGGGTAGGTTAGATACAAAGGTATGTTAGCGACCGCGATGTGAATAGACTGTGATTAAAGGTGATACTACTCAGGGACGCACATTAGAACCAACAACGTGCACCGAGAACCACAATGTGAAGTAAGTTTGCGCATTATGTTGGTTTTTTTGCATTTTTGCTATACGGTAGGGTGACATTCATCACCAGGCCTCTCAGCACTAGGGATTCCCGGTTCGAATCCCCATCTGGGTGGAGGTTCCATGTTCTCCCTGTGAAAACGTGGGTCTCTTCCGGGTTCTCTGGTTTCCTCCCACAGTCCAAAAACATGGCTCAAGCCAATTGAGTTCTCCAAATTGCCCCATATAGAGTGTGTGTGTGAGTGAGTGTGTGTCCAGTGATGGCTTGGTGCCCTGTCCTGGGTGTATCTGCCCAGTGCCCGAAACGTTCTCCCCTGGATGGGCATGGAGAACCCACCCGCAACCCTAGAACATGACCAAAATTGTTAATGTGGGCAGCAAGGTGGCTTAGTGGTTAGCATGTTCGCCTCTGAGCGTTAGGGATTCCCAGTTCGAATCCCAATCTGGGTGGAGGTTCCATGTTCTCCCCGTGTCCACGTGGGTTTCCTGCAGGTTCTCCGGTTTCCTCCCACAGTCCAAAAACATGGATCAAGTCAATTGAGTTCTCCAAATTACCCCATATAGAGTGTGTTTGTGTGAGTGAGTGTGTGCCCAGTGATAGATTGGTGTCCTGTCCTGGGTCTATCTGCCCAGCGCCCAAGATGTTCTCCCCTGGATGGGCATGGGGAACCCCCCAGCAACCCTAGAACATGACCAAAAGTATTATGTATACCATAAACAGGCTTTCATTTTGTAACTTAATTTTTTTTTTAAAAACTATTAATGTGGGCGGCACGGTGGCTTAGTGTTTAGCACGTTCTCCTCTCAGCGTTAGGGATTCCCGGGTCGAATCCCAATCTGGGTGGAGTTTCCATGTTCTCCACGTGTCCGCGTGGGTTTCCTCCGGGTTCTCCGGTTTCCTCCCACAGTCCAAAAACATGGATCAAGTCAATTGAATTCTCCAAATTGCCCCATATAGAGTGTGTCTGTGTGAGTGAGTGTGTGTCCAGTGATAGATTGGCGTCCTGTCCTGGGTGTATCTGCCCAGCGCCCGAAACGTTCTCCCCTGGATGGGCATGGGGAACCCCCCCCCACCACGACCCTAATAGAGGATAAGGCAGAAGATAATGGATGGATGATGTTAGTTAATGTGAGTGGGTTATGGGCGGCACGGTGGCTTAGTGGTTGGCATGTTCTCCCCGTGTCCACGTGGGTTTCCTCCAGGTTCTCCGGTTTCCTCCCACAGTCCAAAAACATTGCTTGAAGGGGAACTGGCTGATCTAAATTGCCCCATATAGAGTGTGTCTGTGTGAGTGAGTGTGAGCCCAGCAATGGATTGGCGTCCTGTCCTGGGTGTATCTGCCCAGCGCCCAAGACGTTCTCCCCTGGATGGGCATTAGGACCCCCCCCCCCCCCCAACACTTTAGGTAAAGGATTAACTGAAAGAGAATCAGAGGAGCTAATGTGTCAATGTAGTGGTAAGCACGTCTGCCTCTCAGCGGTGGGATCCAGGTTCGATTCCCAATCTGGGTGGGCTTTCCATGTCTTGTAGTGTCCTCTCACAGTTCAAAAACATGGATTCAAGGTGAAGTGGCTGCTCAAAATTGCAATCCAAGTTTGTTCATTCCATCATTGGTCATACTTCTTGTTGACCCTTCAATAAATCCAGTGCTGTATAATGATAACGATGGCAATAATGATGTAGTTCAGCTTACCTTCTTGAGTAGGACCACTCCCAGGGAAGCCTGAGCAGTAAAGATCATGGCGTTCATGATCATGATCACCCCGGCACCGATATTAGTTTTCAGGGCGGCCAAACTCACAATCCAGCCACTGCAGAGGGGCGAGGGGATGGACAAAAAAAAAAAAACAACCAAATCAATACAAAATGGTGAAACTGATGAGAAACACCAATAATTATTGTGAAAACCATGGCCAACTTTTTTTAAAATACATAAGATTTCACTGTAAAATTAGACCTTAATTAGACCCGTGTCCATGTGGGTTTCCTCTGGGTTCTCCGGTTTCCTCCCACAGTCCAAAAACATGGATCAAGGTCAATTGAATTCTCCAAATTGCCCCATATAGAGTGTGTCTGTGTGAGTGAGTGTGTGCCCAGCGATGGATTGGCGCCCTGTCCTGGGTGTATCTGCCCAGCGCCCGAAACGTTCTCCCCTGGATGGGCATGGGGAACCATCAATACAAAAAGGTGAAGCTGATGAGAAACACCAATAATTATACCTATGAGGGGGAGGGGCCTATGTGAAAATCATGGCCAATTTTCTTTAAATACATAAGATTTCACTGTAATTGTATTAGACCTTAAAATAGAGCACAAAGATAGTATACAATGAGTAAGGAGCTATTCTATCCATCCATCATCTTCTGCTTGTCCGGGGTTCGGGTCACAGGGGCATCAACCGAAGTAGGGAGACCCTGACCTCCCTCGCCCCAGCCACCTCCCCAGCTCGACTGGGGGAACCCCGAGGCATGTGTCCCCAGACCAGCTGAGAGATATAATCCCTTCAGCGTGTCCTGGGTCGTCCCCGGGGTCTCCTCCCAGCTGGACTTGCCTGGAACACCTCCCTAGGGAGACGCCCAGGAGGCATCCTGACCAGATGCCCCAACCACCTCAACTGGCTCCTTTCGATGTGGAGGAGTAGCGGCTCCACTCCGAGTCTCTCTCGGATGACCGAGCTCCTCACCCAGTCTCTAAGGGAGACCCCGGACACCCTGCGGAGAGAACCCATTTCGGCCGCTTGTATTGGCGCTCTGGTTCTTTCAGTCATTACCCAAAGCTCATGACCGTAGGTAAGGGTCAGAACTAGGGATGCAGGGGAAAAAAAATAAAAATAAAAATTAAAAAATAAAAAAAAATTTAAAAATTCGATTCTTCAAAGAATCGCGATTCATAGTCCTGCCGATTCTGAATCGATTCACAATGCCCAACAATCTATTTTTAGATTGGCGCCCTGTCCTGGGTATATCTGCCCAGCACCCGAAACGTTCTCCCCTGGATGGGCATGGGGAACCCCCCCCCCAGCGTCCCTAATAGAGGATAAAGCGGATGATAATGAATGAATGAAGGAATGAATGAATGAATGAAATATATATATATATATATATATATATATATATATATATATATATATATATATATATATATATATATATATATTAGGGGTGTATTCAACAAAGGATTTTCATAGTCGAATCTGATTCGTCAGATTTTCCCTATAGTCGACTGATAGTCGAATCAGTTAAAATTTCACCACAAGATTGCGCTATAAGCGTGGTTTTTTAAAAATATTTTTTTTTTATATTTTACTCGTTTTTCTAGAGCACCGTAAATGAGATCCCCGTTCTGGACTTTTTTCCACTTCAAAGGAAAAACCTAAAAAAAACCTAAAAACCTAGAAATTAGGATGATTTTATTTGACAAAAGGCTATATATATAATGAAAACAAAGACATTTCATGTAAAAACTCATGCTTAGCAGCAGCCATGGACGCCCCCATGTGGTCAAAATGGTACATTCGACTATGAGGTTCACAGTCGACTACGGTCCTCCGAATCGAATCGTCGAATCAGCGAATATTGCAGCTCACCCCTAATATATATATAATTTTTTTTTTTTTTTTTTGTACTTAAATTTATTGTAATATATTGGTTTTTATTTTGTTCATGTTTCTTTCTTACTAGCACCTATGTAGTTGCACCCAAATTTCATTGTAATGAAAATTATAATGACAATAAAGGCGATTCTGATCCCTGACCCAGAGAGGACTCTCGACTGTTCTATATAAAGGATATTATTTTGCCATTCATCTCACCTGAAGCCCGATCCGGGAATGCCGATGGTCATGATCACATAGATCACCACTTGCACGAAGAAGACAAAGAAGAAGTGAAAGAAGTTGAAGGAGCTGTCACTCCTATTGAGACGACAAAACAAAAAAAAAAAAAAAAACATTTAGTAAAATAAATAGAGTAAAGAACTACAGGTCTCATATCGATGCACCATGTGTTCCTCTCGTTTAACCTCGTGTTAATATAAAAGTCATCAGGGGCTCTTCTAACGAACTGTGTAATGATCTGAAAAACGACAGTAATCAGCAGCTACACGGCAGAAAGTACGGATTACAAACGAGCGCGATGTCCCGCAGGCGGGTGTTAAGCACATAGTGAGGCTGAAGCTGAAAAGAACATGGTTTTAATAAAGGGGTAATAATTCAGAACATAGAAAAAAAAGCAACACAAATAATAATCCATCCATTATCTTCCGCTTTATCCTCTATTAGGGTTGCGGGGGGGTTCCCCATGCCCATCCAGGGGAGAACGTTTCGGGCGCTGGGCAGATACACCCAGGACAGGGCGCCAATCCATCGCTGTGCACACACTCACTCACACAGACACACTCTATATGGGGCAATTTGGAGAACTCAATTGACTTGGTCCATGTTTTTAGACTGTGGGAGGAAACCGGAGAACCCGGAGGAAACCCACGCGGACACAGGGAGAACATGGAAACTCCACCCAGATTGGGATTCAAACTGGGAATCCCTAACGCTGAGAGGAGAACATGCCAACCACTAAGCCACCGTGCTGCCCCTTTTAAATGGAGGTGGTTGGCATGTTCTCCTCTCAGCGCTAGGGATTCCCGATTCAAATCCCCATCTGGGTGGAGTTTCCATGTTCTCCCCGTGTCCGCGTGGGTTTCCTCCGGGTTCTCCGGTTTCCTCCCACAGTCCAAAAACATAGATCAAGTCAATTGAGTTCTCCAAAGTGCCCCATATAGAGTGTGTCTGTGTGAGTGAGTGTGTGCCCAGCAATGGATTGGCGTCCTGTCCTGGGTGTATCTGCCCAGCACCCGAAACTCCCCTGGATGGGCATGGGGAACCCCCCGCGACCCTAATAGAGGATAAAGTGAGAGATAATGAATGAATGAATTAATGAATAAACGTATTTATGAATTAAACCTTGTTTTTTTTTTTTTATCATAGTGTGTTTGTAAGCGCCCAGTCCTGGGTGTATCTGCCCAGCCCCCGAAGCGTTCTCCCCTGGATGGGCATGAGGAACCCCCCCCGGCGACCCTAATAGAGGATGAAGTGGAAGATGGATGTTTATAAGCATTTAATAAAAGCAATAAGGCTCTCGAGGTTGTGTATTATTGTGAATAAATCATGGGAAAAAGGTGTAACTGTACTCCACAACGTCTCCCTTACTGATTTATTAACAAAAAAAAAAACAACGTTAAAGCAATGCTTTTACTATGTCACTTTACACCAGTCACTTTAAATGTGTATATATATATATATATATATATATATATATATATATATATATATATATATATATATATATTTTATGGCGCATGCATATGTAAATATTGTGTATTTCATTTTATGTTCCATTGTAGAGTTTATATCCTGATGCTTCACCTCAAGAATTTCTATGTGCACATGTCCCAACATGGAGCACAAATGACAAATAAACTTGAAACTACCTGAAGGCTTTATATACTGGCCTGTACCAGCACACGAAGGAGCACGGTGTGAACAGCAGGAGCCAGAGAATGGCCAGACCCAAGTCTTTCCCATTACTGGCATCCACACAAAACAAAGCCAGGCACGAGATGAGGTTGAACAGCATGGAGCACGCCGAGACTTCAGGAGCAGAGAAGATGGCGATATGAGATGATCGGGGAAAAATAAGAATAGGTTAAATTGGGCTCGAAACCTGGCAAATATAAAGCAGATAAAACACATTCACATCACATTTGGTCATTTACTGGACGCTTTTATCCAAAGCGACTTACAAGGTGAACACAGGGTTCATCACAACATCCCTGGAGCAATGAGGGTTAAGGGTCTTGCTCAAGGACCCACATTGGTAACTTCAGTGGACCTGGGATTTGAACCGCCAACCTTCAGATTGATACCCAACCACTAACCACTGAGCTACCACTCCCACATTTTCAACCAATTACTCCATATATATCACACATTACCATGTTCTCCATTCGGATTTGACTTCTGTCAGAATGAGACGGACTGTCAAGGGGTTAAGCATCTAGTAGTGGACATACTGCATACTGTATTATCAGACATACGTTTGGACATGAGAATCGTCCCATCTGTGCCGTGAAACACACATTAGGTGACCTGAGCACGTGTCCAGAGTGGTGAACAACCTTGTATACGCTGCCCGGGAAGCAACTGGGGTTAGATGTAAGGCTGCGACGATTATTTTGATAATTGATTAATCGGTCGATTATTTTTTTCGATTAATCGGATATTTAGAAAAAAATCCATGTCCTTACATTTACATTTAGTGGATTATTTTATCCAAAGGAACTTACAAATGAGATCACAAGTAGGGCTGCAACTAACGATTATTTTGATAATCGATTAATCGGTCAATTATTTTTTCGATTAATCGGATTTTAAAAAAAAATCCATGTCTTTACATTTACATTTAGCAGATTATTTTATCCAAAGCAACTTACAAATGAGATCACAAGTAGGGCTGCAACTAACGATTATTTTGATAATCGATTGATCGGTCGATTATTTTTTCGATTAATCGGATATTTAAAAAAAAATCCATGTCCTTACATTTACATTTAGCAGATTATTTTATCCAAAGCAACTTACAAATGAGATCACAAGTAGGGCTGCAACTAACGATTATTTTGATAATCGATTAATCGGTCGATTATTTTTTCGATTAATCGGATATTTAAAAAAAAATCCATGTCCTTACATTTGCATTTAGCAGATTTTATCCAAAGCAACTTACAAATGAGATCACAAGTAGGGCTGCAACTAACGATTATTTTGATAATCGATTAATCGGTCGATTGATTAATCGATTAATCGCATAAATAAAATAAAAAATTTCCAATGTCTTTACATTTAGTCAAAGCAGCTTACAAATGAGATCACAAGTAGGGCTGCAACTAACGATTATTTTGATAATCGATTAATCGGTCAATTATTTTTTCGATTAATCGGATTTTTAAAAAAAATCCATGTCTTTACATTTACATTTAGCAGATTATTTTATCCAAAGCAACTTACAAATGAGATCACAAGTAGGGTTGCAACTAACGATTATTTTGATAATCGATTAATCGGTCGATTATTTTTTCGATTAATCGGATATTTAAAAAAAAAAAATCCATGTCCTTACATTTACATTTAGCAGATTATTTTATCCAAAGCAACTTACAAATGAGATCACAAGCAGGGCTGCAGCTAACGATTATTATGATAATCGATTAATCGGTCGATTATTTTTCCGATTAATCGGATTTTTTAAAAATACATGTCTTTACATTTACCAGATGCTTTTATCCAAAGCAACTTACAAATGAGATCACAAGTAGGGCTGCAACTAACGATTATTTTGATAATCGATTAATCGGTCGATTGATTAATCGGTCAATTGATTAATCGGTCAATTGATTAATCGATTAATCGGATAATTTTTTTTTTTTTTATAATTAAATAAAAAAATTCCCATTTACATTTAAGTCATTTAGCAGATGCTTTTATCCAAAACGCAACTTACAAATGAGAACATCACAAGTCAGTACTTATGGAGAAAACCAGCTCCACTGTGGAATTATTAAGCAATAAACGTCTGGTTTTATTTACAGTATGAATTTAAGGCATCTAAGTCACCCAAAGAGCAATTAAACACAAATCTCACACACACTGACACAATATGTAGCATAGTGTGAAAAAAAAATACTAAATTACACAAATTTCTGTAGCTGTAATATGTTGCCTAATCCCCGTCACTCCCATAGAGGGCAGTGTCTTCACTCTGAGATAGGGAGTGGTAGCTCAGTGGTTAGGGCATTGGGTTATCAATCTGAAGGTTCAAATCCCAGGTCCACTGAAGTTACCAATGTGGGTCCTTGAGCAAGACCCTTAACCCTCATTGCTCCAGGGATGTTGTGATGAACCCTGTGCTCACCTTGTAAGTCGCTTTGGATAAAAGCGTCCAATAAATGACCAAATGTAAATAAATGACCAAATGTCATATAAATGTAAAAATAAAGAATTAAAGCAACTCCGCTTACACATCCAGAAGTAGTACATGATGGTGACGATGCGCTGGAAGCCCTGGCTGATCTCCACGTTTATGTCCTGATAGAAACACGGTCCCACCGGACAGAACGACGGCAACGGGGGCCAATTATTCTGACGAGCTGAAGAAAAGAAGCCATAACTTCACTAATGAGACGACTCAGCATAATTCCATCTAAAAATGTACAATGGATTTTCCTTAGATCACAAAAAATAACATGCAGCTTAACACGTTGAGTAATGTAATCGATGTCACTAATCAGGGCGGCATGGTGGGTTAGTGGTTAGCATGTTCTCCTCTCAGCTCAAGGGATTCCCGGTTCGAATCCCAATCTGGGTTTCCTCCCACAGTCCAAAAACATGGATCAAGTCAATTGAGTTCTCCAAATTGCCCCATATAGAGTGTGTCTGTGTGAGTGAGTGTGTGTCCAGTGATGGATTGGCGCCCTGTCCTGGGTCTATCTGCCCAGCGCCCGAAACGTTCTCCCCTGGATGGGCACGGGAAACCCTGAGACTGTACTAGAGGATTAAACGGAAGATGGAGGGATGGAAAAATGTCTTGTAATCTAGACATTGATTACAAAAGTTATGAAATGAGCGCCGCTAAATAAAAATCACAATGCGGCGGCACGGTGGCTTAGTGGTTGGCATGTTCTCCTCTCAGCACTAGGGATTCCCGGTTTGAATCCCCATCTTGGTGGAGATTCCATGTTCTCCCGGTGTCCGCGTGGGTTTCCTCCGGGATCTCCGGTTTCCTCCCACAGTCCAAAAACATGGATCAAGTCAATTGAGTTCTCCAAATTGCCCCATATAGAGTGTGTCTGTGTGAGTGAGTGTGTACCCAGTGATGGATTGGCGCCCTGTCCTGGGTGTATCTGCCCAGCGCCCGAAACGTTCTCCCCTGGATGGGCATGGGGAACCCCCCCGCGACCCTAATAGAGGATAAAGCGGAAGATAATGAATGGATGAATTAACAACACTATATACGGTATGGGCGGTATGGTGGCTTAGTGGTTGGCATGTTCTCCTCTCAGCACTAGGGATTCCCGGTTTGAATCCCCATCTGGGTGGAGTTTCCATGTTCGCCCCGTGTCCGCGTGGGTTTCCTCCTGGGTTCTCCGGTTTCCTCCCACAGTCCAAAAACATGGATCAAGTCAATTGAATTCTCCAAATTGCCCCATATAGAGTGTGTCTGTGTGAGTGAGTGTGTGTCCAGTGATGGATTGGCGTCCTGTCCTGGGTGTATCTGCCCAGCGCCTGAAACGTTCTCCCCTGGATGGGCATGGGGAACCCCCCCCGCGACCCTAATAGAGGATAAAGCGGAAGATAATGGATGGATGGAATGTTGATAGAACGTCTTTACTCACAGGAGCCCGCACCCCGACTTTGAGAATCGAGCTCTCTCTCCCTTCTATCCAGATCTCTTGCTTTTCTCTCCAGCTCCTCCTGCTGTCTCAGGAGATCCGCTGTGGTGGCGTTTACTGCAGTTTGCTAGAGGAAGAGAACGAGCGAGGAACTGGTTTGAGATCCGATTTCATTTTACGCCAAACGTTAGCTTCACGAGGAATTATTAATAAAGAAGTGCATTATACGTGATGCTCCATATGTCTAAAGCAGATAACCAGCACAAGGACAGATCCAACGTCTTCATATAGTAAGAAGATGACAAATTCTTAACTAGGGGTGAGCTGCAATATTCGCTGATTCGACGATTCGATTCGGAGAACCGTAGTCGACTATGAACCTCATAGTCGAATGTAGCATTTTGACCACATGGGGGCGCCCATGGCTGCTGCTAAGCATTAGTTTTTACATGAAATGTCTTTGTTTTCGTTATATATATAGCCTTTTGTCAAATAAAATCATCCTAATTTCTAGAAAAACAAAAAAAAAAAAGGTTTTCTTTTGTTAGAAAAATAACTAAAATATAAAAAAAATATATTTTTTAAAAACACGCTTATAGCGCCATCTTGTGGTGAAATTTTAACTGATTCGACTATCAGTCGACTACAGGGAAAATCTGACGAATCAGATTCGACTGTGAAAATCTGTAGTTGAATACAGCCCTAGTCGAATGTACCATTTTGACCACATGGGGGCGCCCATGGCTGCTGCTAAGCATTAGTTTTTAACATGAAATGTCTTTGTTTTCGTTATATATATAGCCTTTTGTCAAATAAAATCATCCTAATTTCTATAACAAAAAGAAAAAAGAAAAACAAGTAGAAAAACAAGTAAAATATATATATATAAAAAAAAAATATTTTTTTAAAACCACGCTTATAGCGCCATCTTGTGGTGAAATTTTAATTGATTCGACTATCAGTCGACTGTAGGGAAAATCTGACGAATCAGATTCGACTATGAAAATCCTTAGTTGAAGACACCCCTACTATACAGTTTATCATCTGCAAAAGACTAACACCAAACACCGCTTACCTGTGTGCCATAGGAGCCGTAAGTCCTGGGTTCTGTGGGCGTGGTCCTGCTGGGCGGAGTCTGAGCTGGGAGAGGCGCGGGTGTGGCCTCATATGGTGGTGGAGGCTGTTGTAAATAAAAAAAAACAAAAATTAAATCGATATTTACAACGGGCGGCACGGTGTCTTAGTGGTTGAGCATGTTCTCCTCTCAGCTCTAGGGATTCCTGGTTCGAATCCCCATCTGGGTGGAGTTTCCACGTTCTCCCTGTGTCAGTGTGGGTTTCCTCCGGGTTTTCCGGTTTCCTCCCACAGTCCAAAAACATGGATCAAGTCAATGGAGTTCTCCAAATTGCCCCATATAGTGTGTGTCTGTGTGAGTGAGTGTGTCCAGCGATGGATTGGTGTCCTGTCCTGGGTGTATCTGCCCAGCGCCCGAAACGTTCTCCCCTGGATGGGCATGGGGAACCCCCCCGCGACCCTAACAGAGGATAAAGTGGAAGATAATGGATGGATGGATGGATGGATGGTCTCAGGGTTCGGGCGGCATGGTGGCTTAGTGGTTTAGCATGTTCTCCTCTCAGCTCTAAGGATTCCCGGTTCGAATCCCAATCTGGGTGGAGTTTCCATGTTCTCCCCGTGTCCGTGTGGGTTTCCTCCAGGTTCTCCGGTTTTCTCCCACAGTCCAAAAACATGGATCAAGTCAATTGAGTTCTCCAAATTGCCCCATATAGAGTGTGTCTGTGTGAGTGAGTGTGTGTCCAGCGATAGATAGGTGTCCTGTCCTGGGTGTATCTGCCCAGCGCCCGAAACGTTCTCCCCTGGATGGGCATGGGGAACCCCACCACGACCCTAATAGAGGATAAAGCGGGAGATAATGAATGAATGAATGAATGATTCACACTGCATGCAAGCAGTGTGTAGTGACGGAAAGAACAATTACATTCTCTTCCACTAGAGGGCAGTGGAACCTATTTCTGCGAGAGGTATTTTTTTCTATTTCCTGGTTTGTTGGTTGGGGTTTATTGCCATGTCAGCAAGACATCAGATATCAGGACTAAACATCATAGATTTGAACCTTTTGTTTTATATGGGCGGCACGGTGGCTTAGTGTTTAGCATGTTCTCCTCTCAGCACTAGGGATTCCCGGTTCGAATCCCCATCTGAGTGGAGTTTCCATGTTCTCCCCGTGTCTGCGTGGGTTTCCTGCGGGTTCTCCGGTTTCCTCCCACAGTCCAAAAACATGGATCAAGTCAATTGAATTCTCCCAATTGCCCCATATAGAGTGTGTCTGTGTGAGTGAGTGTGTGTCCAGTGATGGATTGGCATCCTGTCCTGGGTGTATCTGCCCAGCGCCGAGACGTTCTCCCCTGGATGGGCATGGGGAACCCCCCCCCGCGACCCTAATAGAGAATAAAGCGGAAGATAATGGATGGATGAATGAATAAATGTTTTATATGGAGACTTTCTAAAACAGTAAGGACTAATGAATATGAAGGGATCTTTTCAAACGGTTCCTTTATATATTTAACCTTATAAAAATAAAGGGTGGGCGGCACGGTGGCTTAGTGGTTGGCATGTTCTCCTCTCAGTGCTAGGGATTCCCGGTTCGAATCCCCATCTGGGTGGAGTTTCCATGTTCTCCCCGTGTCCGCGTGGGTTTCCTCCGGGTTCTCCGGTTTCCTCCCACAGTCCAAAAACATGGATCAAGTCAATTGAGTTCTCCAAATTGCCCCATATAGAGTGTGTCTGTGTGAGTGAGTGTGTGTCCAATGATTGAATGGCACCCTGTCCTGGGTGTATCTGCCCAGCGCCCGAGACGTTCTCCCCTGGATGGGCATGGGGAACCCCCCCCCCGCAACCCTTATATAGGATAAAGCGGAAGATAACGGATGGATGGCTACAATGTGACATTTCTGTTTGGCGATAAGCCATGTGGGGCGGCACGGTGGCTTAGTGGTTTAGCATGTTCTCCTCTCAGCGCTGGGGATTCCCGGTTCGAATCCCAATCTGGGTGGAGTTCCCATGTTCTCCCCGTGTCCGCGTGGGTTTCCTCCGGGTTCTCCGGTTTCCTCCCACAGTCCAAAAACATGGATCAAGTCAATTGAGTTCTCCAAATAAATTGCCCCATATAGAGTGTGTGTCTGTGTGAGTGAGTGTGTGTCCAGTGATAGATTGGCGTTCTGTCCTGGGTGTATCTGCCCAGCGCCCGAGACGTTCTCCCCTGGATGGGCATGTGGAACCCCCCCCACTATGTGACTGGGATTAAAAAGGATTTTAAAAACTGCACTGAATGATGTACAGACTCAGGTCCTCACCGTCCTCAAGAACAATAAATAAGACAAATAAAGTGCAGAAGACGATAACTTCATGTTATTTGCTGCTGAAAGTGGATCTAAACCCTGATTCATGGCGTGTGGTTTTTATTTTGCTGTTTGTGTATTATAAAAACAATCTGCATGAGGTCACATGGTATGTGGTGGTGTTAATCTGACATCAAAACCACAGAACCACAGAACTGTCCCTCACATGACAGAAGGTCATTCAGTTCTGTACTGACTGAAGAACTGAACCATTAGAACCAAGCTGCAGAAATCTGGCTCAGGTTCATCACCCGTTTCGTCTTTTAATTGTTCGGTTTTTGACTGACCTCTCTTTCCTCCGTTGCTTTTTTTTTTTTATTTTATTTTTATTTTATTTTACTTTATTTTCCTTTCTTTGTTTGTTTTCTGGGGCGGCACGGTGGCTTAGTGGTTGGCATGTTCTCCTCTCAGCACTACGGATTCCCGGTTCCAATCCCCATCTGGATGGAGTTTCCATGTTCTCCCCGTGTCCATGTGGGTTTCCTCCGGGTTCTCCGGTTTCCTCCCACAGTCCAAAAACATGGATCAAGTCAATTGAGTTCTCCAAATTGCCCCATATAGAGTGTGTGAGTGAGTGAGTGTGTGTTCAGTGATAGATTGGCGTCCTGTCCTGGGTGTATCTGCCCAGCGCCCGAAACGTTCTCCCCTGGATGGGCATGGGGAACCCCACCGCGACCCTAATAGAGAATAAAGTGGAAGATAATGAATGAATGAATGAATGTTTTATATAGAGGCGGTGTGGTGGCTTAGTGGTTAGCATGTTCTCCTCTCAGCACTAGGGATTCCCGGTTCCAATCCCAATCTGGGTGGAGTTTCCATGTTCTCCCCGTGTCCGCGTGGGTTTCCTCCGGGTTCTCCGGTTTCCTCCCACAGTCCAAAAACATGGATCAATTCAATTGAGTTCTCCAAATTGCCCCATATAGAGTGTGTCTGTGTGAGTGAGTGTGTGTCCAGTGATGGATTGGCGCCCTGTCCTGGGTGTATCTGCCCAGCGCCCGAAACGTTCTCCCCTGGATGGGCA
Source organism: Corydoras sp. C115 (assembly GCA_019802505.1). NCBI lineage: Eukaryota > Metazoa > Chordata > Actinopteri > Siluriformes > Callichthyidae > Corydoras > Corydoras sp. C115. Next base: position 34,654 of record JAFMOC010001354.1, read on the forward strand.
TGGAGAACCCCCCCCCCGACCCTAATAAAGGATAAAGCGGAAGATAATGAATGAATGAATGTTTTTTATTATAGGTAATGGGGGGTTAATGTTAGTTATTTGTTATAGTTATATATTGGCTTGGAAGCAATTATTATTATTTATTTATTTATTTTTTTTACAATAAGTTTCTGTGTTGTTTATAAATTGCCCCTATACAGTGTGTACACAGTCCAACAACATTGATTCAAGGTGATGTGGATGCTCTAAATTGCCCCTATATAGTGTGTAACTACCCAGAGGCTGAAACATTCTCCCCCGTGTCCATGTGGGTTTTCTCCGTGTTCTCGATTTTCCTCACATTCAAAACATGGATTCAAGGTGAAGTGGATGCTCTAAATTGCCCCTATATAGTGTGTAACTACCCAGAGGCTGAGACATTCTTCCCAGTGCCCACGAGGCTTTTCTCCATGTTCTCTATTTTCCTCCCACAGCCCAAAAACAAAGATTCAAGGTGAACTGGATGCTCTTAATTGCCCCTATACAGCATGTGTGTAAATACCTAGAGGCTGAAACATTCTCCCCTGTTTCCATGTGGGTTTTCTCAGTGTTCTCGATTTTCCTCACATTCAAAACATGGATTCAAGGTGAAGTGGATGCTCTAAATTGCCCCTACATAGTGTGTATCGTTCTCTGTGTGTCTGTGTGAGTGAGTGTGTGCCCAGTGATAGATTGGTGTCCTGTCCTGGGTGTATCTGCCCAGCGCCCGAAACGTTCTCCCCTGGATGGGCATGGGGAACCCCCCCCACGACCCTAATAGAGGATAAAGCGGAAGATAATGAATGAATGTTTTATATAGAGGCGGTGTGGTGGCTTAGTGGTTAGCATGTTCTCCTCTCAGCACTAGGGATTCCCGGTTCCAATCCCAATCTGGGTGGAGTTTCCATGTTCTCCCGTGTCTGCGTGGGTTTCCTCCGGGTTCTCCGGTTTCCTCCCACAGTCCAAAAACATGGATCAAGTCAATTGAGTTCTCCAAATTGCCCCATATAGAGTGTGTCTGTGTGAGTGAGTGTGTGCCCAGCCATGGATTGGGGTCCTGTCCTGTCCATTCAAAACATGGATTCAAGGTGAAGTGGATGCTCTAAATTGCCCCCACATAGTGTGTATCGTTCTCCGCTGGATGTGCATGAGCATTAAGCGGAAAATAACGAGATGAGGTGTGGAATGAAGACGGTTAATCAGTGCTCTGTGCTTTTTAATTACCCCAGTGCCCTTGTTGTCGAAGGGGTTGTAGAGATCCAGTGTCGGGTAGTCGGTGTTGCTGCGGTGTTGAGTCACTGAGGGATCCTGTCAACGACACTTCAGTCACAAACCTTACATTCAGCTCAAATACTGATTCAAACCTCGTGTTTACTTCACAAATACCTGAAACGGGTTATCGTCCGTCGGCTCCGGGAAGCTGGTGTATTTCGACATGTTTCTGTCCGAGTTTCGCTGTTTAGTCAGCGGGGCAATCTGTCCTCGGCTTCCGCCGTCCACGCCTCAGATTCCAACCGAGCTCCGCAGCTGCACCATGCTCCGCTCTGAGAGCACACTCCGGGTTCTGAAGGTTCGGGTTCTGAGACTCCGGGTTCTGAAGGTTCGGGTTCTAAGAGTTCGGAACGTTCTAACGGCTGGGTTCTCTGCGGATCACGTGATCGCCGTCACGCGTCCCGAACGCGCCCGCGACGCAGACGGAAGGGGGAGAGCTGAGGAAACGCAGTCACGTGACTGCAGAGGACGAGCACGTGCGCAGGAAACGGGCCCCTGTTAGAGCGGCACATGCGCAGTTTAAAATAATAATAATAATAATAATAATGATAATAATAATAATAATAATAATAATAATAATGATAATGATAATAATAATAATAATAATAATAATAGTAAAAATAAAATAACAATAATAACAATTTTTTTTAAATAATAATAATAATAATGATAAAATAACAATAATAATAAATAAAAAATAATAATAATAAATAATAATAATAATAATAATAATAATAGTAAAAATAAAATAACAATAATAAAAAATAAATATATAATAATAATAATAATAATAATAATAATAATAATAATAATAATAATAATAATAAAATAACAATAATAACAATAATAAAATAAATACATAATAATAATAATAATAATAATAATAATAATAATAATAATAATAATAATAATGATAATGATAATGATAATAAAATTAAAATAACAATAATAACAATAATAATAATTAAAAAATAAATAAATAATAAAAATAAAAAAATAAAAAATAACAATAATAACAATAATAATAATAATCAATACCATGACAACGAATGACTCAATACAATAACCAATAATGTGCAATGACATAAACAATTGTTCAATAACCAAGAATATGCAACCGCACGAACTAATGTGCAATATAAATATGGGCAATAACCTTAATACTTAATATTCATATATATATATATATATATGTATTGTTTTTCTTACTTACTTTCTTATCTTTTTTTAATATGTGTGCACTGTGATTATGATGCTACTGCAAACTTAATTTCCCCAATTTACCCAAAGGGATCAATAAAGTTTTTATCTTATCTTATCTTAATAATAATAACAATAACAATAATAATAAAATAATAGGAAAAATAAAAATATCATAACAACAATATTATTAATGATAATGACAATAACAACAACAATAATAATAAAATAATAGCAAAAATAAGAATAAGAATATAATAATAATAATAATAATAAAATAATAGGAAAAATAACAATAGCAATAATAACAATATTAATAATAACAATATTATTATTAATAATAATAATAATAATAACAATAATAATCATAATAATAATAATAGGAAAAACAAGAATATAATAATAACAATATAAATAATAACAACAACAACAACAACAACAACAAAAACAACAACAACAATAATAATAATAATAATAATAATAATAATAATTCATTCATTCATTCATTATCTTCCGCTTTATCCTCTGTTGAGGTCGCGGTGGGGTTCCCCATGCCCATCCAGGGGAGAACCTTACGGGCGCTGGGCAGATACACCCAGGACAGGGCGCCAATCCATCGCTGGGCACACACTCATTCACACAGACACACTCTATATGGGGCAATTTGGAGAATTCAATTGAGTTGATCCATGTTTTTGGACTGTGGGAGGAAACCGGAGAACCCGGCGGACACGGGGAGAACATGGAAACTCCACCCAGATTGGGATTGGAACCGGGAATCCCTAGTGCTGAGAGGAGAACGTGCTAACCACTGAGACACCGTGCCACCCTAATAATAATAATAATAATAAAATAGGAGGAATAAAAATAAGAATAAAAATATCATAATAATAACAATAATAGCAATGTCAGCAATAATATTAATATTAATATGGTGGCTTAGTGTTTAGCATGTTCTCCTCTGAGCACTAGGGATTCCTGGTTTGAATCCCCATCTGGGTGGAGTTTCCATGTTCTCCCCGTGTCCGCGTGGGTTTCCTCCGGGTTCTCCGGTTTCCTCCCACAGTCCAAAAACATGGATCAAGGGCAAATGAGTTCTCCAAATTGCCCCATATAGAGTGTGTGTGTGTGAGTGAGTGTGTGCCCAGTGATAGATTGGTGCCCTGTCCTGGGTGTATCTGCCCAGCGCCCGAAACGCTCTCCCCTGGATGAGCATGGATAACCCCCCCCCCCCACCACCACCAGCCTATTTGAGGATTAAACTAAAGACAATGTATAGATACACAAAGGATCGACATACTTTTTCAGGAGTTTAAGAAAATAGTCTGTGGAGGAAGAGATGGCGTTCCTGCATCTGATCGCTGATAAACTGAAACAATGGTCAGTCTGATAGCTGAGCATTTCCAAAACAATCTAATGGCCTATCACATTAAAGGGGAAGCCTGTTGTAGCTTCACAATAAGATTGTGGGGGTTTGTTTTAATAAATGAGCAGTGGGAAGTGAAAGACTATTGCAGTTGAGGAAGAAATGGAGCATTTTTGAAAACATTTTTCACAGAAGGAATGAAAATTTCACGGCCAGGTGAAACATTCTTTCGTTTTTTTTTTTCGTTTTTAGATGTTTAACACATTTTCCTCACATTTTCTCACCAGCATTTATCCTTCCTCTCATGCTTACTTTCCCACATTCTCCTTTTCTTTAACATTACAGGTAATCATTGAAAAACTGGGGTGACATGGTGGCTTAGTGGTTGGCATGTTCTCCTCTCAGCACTAGGGATTCAGGTTCGAATCCCAATCAGGGTGGAGTTTCCATGTTCTCACCGTGTCCGCGTGGGTTTCCTCCGGGTTCTCCGGTTTCCTCCCCTAGTCCAAAAACATGGATCAAGGTCAACTGAATTCTCCAATTTGCCCCATATAGAGTGTGTCTGAGTGAGTGAGTGTGTGCCCAGTGATAGATTGGCGTCCTGTCCTGGGTGTATCTGCCCAGCGCCCAAAAGGTTCTCCCCTGGATATATATATATATATATATATACACACACACACACATATATATATATTAATTCATTATCTTCCGCTTTATCCTCTATTAGGGTCGCAGGGGGGTTCCCCATGCCCATCCAGGGGAGAACGTTTCGGGCGCTGGGCAGATACACCCAGGGCAGGGCACCAATCTATCACTGGGCACACACTCACTCACACAAACACACTCTATATGGGGCAATTTAGAGAATTCAATTGACTTGATCCATGGTTTTGGACTGTGGGAGGAAACCGGAGAACCCAGACAGACACGGGGAGAACATGGAAACTCCACCCAGATGGGGATTCGAACCGTGAATCCCTAGTGCTGAGAGGAGAACATGCCAACCACTAAGCCACCGTGCCGCCCTTATATATATATATATATATATATAATATATATATATATATATATATATATTGAATTCTCCAAATTGCCCCATATAGAGTGTGTCTGTGTGAGTGAGTGTGTGCCCAGTGATAGATTGGTGTCCTGTCCTGGGTCTATCTGCCCAGCGCCTGAAACGTTCTCCCCTGGATCGGCATGGGGAACCGCCCCGCGACCCTAATAGAGGATAAAGCGGAAGATAATGGATGGATATTGAAAAACTGCAGCAGTGCCATCATGTGGAGTCACGGGTGATGAAAAGGTTTATATGCCACACACACACACACACACACACACACACACACACACACACACACACACACACACACCAGATCAGACATTAAAGACCCTTGTTTAGTAAACAAGC
>JAFMOC010001359.1:0-10440 GCA_019802505.1 Corydoras sp. C115
GCAGCAGCCACCACAGCCTCCCGACACTGTTCCAGAGCCGTGCTGTTCCCTCCCTGTAGATCTCACATTTTTTATGAGGGACCACAGGTTCTCTGTGGGGTTCAGATCAGGTGAACAAGGGGACATGTCATTATTCTTTCTTCTTTTAGACCTTTGCTGGCCAGCCACGCTGTGGAGTATTTGGATGCATGTGATTGAGCATAGTCCTGCATGAAAATCATGTTTTTCTCGAACGTTACCGACTTCTTCCACTGCTTAAACAAGATGTCTTCTAGAAACTGGCAGCAGGTCTGGGAATTGAGCTTTACTCCAACCTCAACCCGAAAAGGTCCCACAAGTTCATCTTTGATGATACCAGCCAGGGGCATCGTTAGACCTGGGCTTTCAGGGTAATAGCCCCGGATGTTTTGTCAGTAGCCCCGGATAAATGAGAGCAGCTTTCTCTGGTCGCCTCTCATCCAACAGCGGGACCGAACGATGGAGTCACCATCAGTTGTTTGTGTTTCTAAACTCTGTGTATGTTTGAGGGAGACAGATTTTTTTTCACCAGTATCGGGAGTAAAGTTACCGTAATAACTGTATAACTTTATGTTGGCTGTAAAGAGCAGTTTCCCAGCTTTCAGAAACAGTCAGAATTTTCTAAAGGCGCAAACTGTCGCAATGTTACGGTATGTCAAAGCAAAACCTTAAAACTGTCTGATCTGCGACGGACTCGAAAAACGGATTCATGCTTTTCTGCCAAAGCTCGGGTTCATTTATTCAAACATCCATTATCCGTTTTCTCCCGCTTTATCCTCTAGTAGGGTCGGGTTGGTACCCAGGACAGGACGCCAATCTATCGTTGGGCACACACTCACTCACACAGACACACTCTATATGGGGCAATTTAGAGAACTCAATTGACCTTGATCCATGTTTTTGGATTGTGGGAGGAAACCGTAAAACCTGGAGGAAACCCACACGGACACGGAGAGAACATGGAAACTCCACCCAGATGGGGAATCGAACCGGGAATCCCTAGTGCTGAGAGGAGAACATGCCAACCACCATGCCGCCCTTGAAATTTTCTGAATCCGTCAAATCTCTCTTCTGACCCATTTTGCCAAAGAAAAGGAAGTTGCCTAATAATTAAGCACCCCTTATATGGGGTGTTTATGTCATTAGACCACACCCCTCCTTATTACAGAGATATACATCAGCAGATTTATGTAATTGGTAGTTGGCTTTCAAGCCTATACAGCTTGGAGTAGGACAACGTGTATAAAAAGCCTCCATCCATTATCTTCCGCTTTATCTTATATTAGGGTCGAGGGGTTCCACCTCACCATCCAGGGGAGAACGTTTCGGGCGGTTGGCAGATACACCCAGGACAGGGCACCAATCTATCGCTGTTCACACACTCACTCAGACACACTCTATATGGGGCAATTTGGAGAACTCAATTGACTTGATCCATGTTTTTGGACTGTGGGAGGAAACCGGAGAACCCGGAGGAAACCCACGCAGACATGGGGAGAACATGGAAACTCCACCCAGATTGGGATTCGAACCGGGAATCCCTAGTGCTGAGAGGAGAACATGTATAAAAAGCATGATGTGATCGAAATACTCATTTGCCTAATAATTCTCCTCAAATATTGCATTTTCCTCTTCACTGTAACCACACTCTATTACTTTGGCCACGCCCCCCTTTTTTTACCTCGTTCACTGTATTGCTTTTTCTTCAGGAAATGCACCTCTAGTTGCTGCCAGTTATTTATTAAATTATCCTTAAAATAGGCATTTCACAAAACCATTATGGCCTTTAGTTTTTCCACGGTTCTGCAGGTTCTCACCTCACAGCGAGCTCCCAGGTTTGCTGTTTAATTCCCAGCTAGGGAGGACAAGGCTCCCCATGTCTGCATGGTTTCCTTAAAATACCATGCTAGTCTAGAACTCCCACAGTCTAAAAACCTGGGTCATGGTCAACCGAATTCTCCAAATTGCCCCATATAGAGTGTGTCTGCTGTGAGTGAGTGTGTCCAGTGATAGATTGGCGCCCTGTCCTGGGTGTATCTGCCCAGCCCCCGAAACGTTCTCTCCTGGATGACCCCAGGTCTACAAGTTACCAAAGTGGGTTCTTGAGTCAGAATCTTAACCCTCATTACTCTGGGGATGCTGTGACCAACCATGTGACCCCAACCATTGGGATACCTGTAGGTCTGGACTGTGTGAGGAAACCGGAGAACCCGTAGGAAACCCACGTGGACACAGAGAGAACATGGAAACTAATTAATGGATGGAACCTGGATTTTTATTGGACTGGCAGTCCTGCAGGACGTCCTCAATGGACTTCTATAGTTTTCAATTGTTAAATACGGGTCACATGATCACCACACAATCTGTACATGGCTGTCCTACACTGTTGATGCTGCCCGGCCGCTCAAGGAGGAGGAGTCCCCCACTGAGCCTCGGTCCTCACAAGGTTTCTAACAGAGTTTTGCCTTGCCACTGTCTCTTCAGCTTGCTCTTTGGGGGTTTAAAGGCTTATAACTCTGTAAAGCTGCTTTATGACAATGTACTATTGTTAAAAGCACTCTATAAATAAATTACTTGTACTTGAACTCCGACCAGATTGGCATTCGAACCCAGAATCCCCAGAGCTGAGAGGAGAACATGCTAACCCCTAAGGATGGATAATCGTTGGCTTTTAAAATGAATCCACACTTGACATTTGTGTTAATTGGAATCCATCCATCCATCATCTTCCGCTTTATCCTCTATCAGGGTCACGGTGGGGTTCCCCATGCCCATCCAGGGGAGAACATTTCGGGCGCTGGGCAGATACACTTAGGACAGGACGCCAATCTATCACTGGACACACACTCACTCACACACACACACACTCTATATGGGGCAATTTGAAGAACGCAAATGACTTGATCCATGTTTTTGGACTGTGGGAGGAAACCGGAGAACCCGGAGGAAACCCACGTGGACACGGGGAGAACATGGAAACTCCACCAGATTGGGATTCGAACCGGGAATCCCTAGCGCTGAGAGGAGAACATGCCAACCACTAAGCCCCCCTGCCACCCAATAATTGGAATATAATGTGATAACAAACTTGGAATTAATCTCAAGAATGGAATCAAACAGGTTAAAGTAATCTCTCTCTCTGTCTCTCTCTCTCTCTCTCTCTCTCTCTCTCTCTCTCTCTCTCTTTCTCTTTCTCTTTCTCTTTCTCTTTCTCTCTCTCTCTCTCTCTCTCTCTCTCTCTCTGTCTCTGTCTCTCTCTCTCTGTCTCTCTCTGTCTGTCTCTCTCTCTCTCTCTCTCTCTCTCTCTCTCTCTCGCTCACATACTCTCACTCTATTGCTATGTAGAAATCAGGTCCAGTGTTGAGTCTGTGTAAAAAATTGGACCCTCCTTACATCTGAGATCACACTTTTGGCAGCCGATGGCGATCTGGGGGGATGTTCGCTCATCCTGCCGCATTCAGAGACCCAGAGTTTAAATTCAGTTTGTGTTATGAAGTGATTATGATGATGTGGCATTTTATTTTCACCTTGAAAAATAAGAAACATCCTATTTGCTCAGGGATACACAAACTTATGCATATGAATGGAACAAAACTGCAATTGATTGTATGGGGCAGCATTGTTTTTGAAGGTGGCATCGTGAGGTAGTGCCTCTCAGCGCTGGGGATCAAGGTTCGAATCCCAATCTGGGTGGAGATTCCATGTTCTCCCCGTGTCCACGTGGAGGTTTCCTCCGGGTTCTCTGGTTTCCTCCCACAGTCCAAAAACATGGATTGAGGTCCATTGAATTCTCCAAATTGCCCCATATAGAGTGTGTTTGTGTGAGTGAGTGTGTGTCCAACTATAGATTGGTGTCCCATCCTGGGTGTATCTGCCCAGTTCCTGAAGTCCCCCCCGAACTTAGTAGAGGAAAAAGCAGAAGATAATGAATGAATTAATGAAATGTATGGACGGCGTGGTGCCTTAGTAGTTAGTATGTTCTCCTCAGTGATGGGGATTCCCAGTTCGAATCCCAATCTGGGTGGAGTTTCCATGTTCTCCCCGTGTCCTGCCCAGCGTCCGGAATATTCTCTCTTGGATGAGCATGGAGAACCCCCCCACATGTTTAAGATAATGAATAAACACTATTTTCAATGTAAATGCAATGGATTACTTCCATTCATTCATCCTTTATCCTCTAGTAGCGTTGCGGAGTGGGGTTCCCCATGCCCATCCAGGGGAGAACGTTTTGGGCGCCCAGGACAGGACGCCAATCTATCACTGTGCGCACACTCACTCACACAAACACACACTATATGGGGCAATTTGAAGAACCCAATTGACTTGATCCATGTTTTTGGACTGTGGGAGGAAGTCCACACAACATGTAAAAAGCCGGGCCGGGCCCAGCCCGAAAGAGTTACGTGGGTTCCCCCTCAAATGGGCTCACCACCTGTGGGGTGGTTAGTAATAGGGGTTCGGTGCAGTGTGGATCGGGCGGTGGCCGGAGGCGTGGTACCGGCTAGATATAGTCGGGCTCACCTCAACGCACAGCTTGGGTTCTGGGTCCAATCTCCTTGAGAGGGGCTGGACTCTGTTCTTTTCTGGAGTTGCCCATGGTGAGAGGCGTCGGGCAGGTGTGGGCTTTCTCGTGGCCCCCCGGCTTGACGCGTGCATGTTGGAGTTTTCTCCGGTGGACGAGAGGGTAGCTTCCCTACGCCTTCGGGTTGGGGAACGGGTACTGACTGTTGTCTGCGCTTATGCGCCGAACGGCAGTTCAGAGTACCCAGCCTTCTTGGAGTCCGTGGGGGGGGTACTGGAAAATGCTCCCCCTGGAGACTCTGTAGTCTTACTGGGGGACTTCAACGCTCACGTGGGCAATGACAGTGAGACCTGGAAAGGTGTGATTGGGAGGAACGGCCTCTCTGATCTGAACCCGAGTGGTGTTCAGTTGTTGGACTTCTGTGCAAATCACGGTTTTGTCCATCACGAACACCATGTTCGAGCACAAGGGTGTCCATAAGTGCACATGGCGCCAGGATGCCCTAGGCCGCAGTTCAATGATCAACTTTGTAGTGGTGTCATTGGACTTGCGGCCATGTGTTTTGGAACACTCGGGTGAAGACTGAGGAGCTGAGCTGTCAACTGATCACCACCTGGTGGTGAGTTGGATCCAGATGGTTCTAGGGGAAGATGCCCGGGGTCAGACCAGGCAGACCTAAATTGTCCGTATGCAGTGAGGGTTTGCTGAGGCGGCGGAACGTCGGTGCCTGCGTGTGAAGATCACGTCTTTAGGGCGGTGGAAGGAATACTGGTTTTCTTGTGGGAACCCGGTACCGACAGGCCAAGGCGATTTGCGGCTTCGTCTCAATCCCACCAATGACTTTCGTGCTCCCTCCGTGAGAGGGGGAGTGTGCAGTATTAGTCAGGTGTGAGTTGACCCGGGGGGAGGCTTGTCCATCACTGCCCTCCGAGAGGAGGCAGAGTGAAGCTGAAGGTGCTAAGGTAGTCAGAGGGCTCCTTGGTGGCAGGGCTTCTGGGGTGGATGAGATCCGCCCGGAGTTCCTCAAAGCTCTGGATTGTTGTGGGGCAGTCTTGGCTGACACGCCTTTTCAACAATTGCATTGGTCATCGGGGGCAGTGCCTCTGGGACTGGCAGACGGGGGTGGTGGTGCCTCTTTTTAAAAAGGGGGACCGGAGGGTGTGTTTCAATTACAGGGGAATTACACTCCTCAGCCTCCCCGGCAAAGTCTATGCAGGGGTACTGGAGAAGAGAGTCCGACTGATAGTCGAACCTCGGATCCAGGAGGAGCAGTGTGGTTTTCGTCCTGGTCGTGGAACACTGGACCAGCTCTTCACTCTCTCCAGGATCCTCGAGGGTTCATGGAAGTTTGCCCAACCAGTCTACATGTGCTTTGTAGATCTGGAGAAGGCTTACGACTGTGTCCCTCGGGGTATTCTTTGGGAGGTGCTTCGTGAGTATGGGGTACATGGCTCCTTACTACGGGCCATTAAGTCCCTGTATTTGCGAAGCAGGAGCTTGGTTCGCATGGCCGGCAGTAAGTCGGACTGGTTTCCAGTGAGGGTTGGACTCCGTCAGGGGTGTCCTTTGTCACTGGTTCTGTTCATAATTTACATGGACAGAATTTCTAGGCACAGCCAGGGGATGGAGGGTGTCCGGTTTGGTGATCTGAGGATCACGTCGCTGCTGTTTGCAGACGATGTGGTCCTGTTAGCATCATCAGGCTGCGAACTTCAGCTCTTACTGGATCGGTTTGCAGCCGAGTGTGAAGCACGGCCCGGGGATGAGAATCAGCACCTCCAAATCTGAGGCCATGGTTCTCAGCCGGAAAAGGGTAGAGAGTCCTCTCTGGGTCAGGGATCAGATCTTGCCTCAAGTGGAGGAGTTTAAGTATCTCGGGGTCTTGTTCACGAGTGATGGTAAGATGGAGCGTGAGATTGACCAGACGGATCAGCGCGGGGTCAGCAGTGATGCGGACCCTATACTGGTCTGTTGTGGTAAAGAAGGAGCTGAGCCACAAGGCAAGGCTCTCGATTTACCAGTCGATCTACGTTCCGACCCTCACCTATGGTCATGAGCTTTGGGTAATGACCGAAAGAACAAGATCGCGAATACAAGCGGCCGAAATGGGTTTTCTCCGCAGGGTGGCAGGGCTCTCCCTTAGAGATAGGGTGAGAAGCTCGGTCATCCGGGAGAGACTCGGAGTGGAGCCGCTACTCCTCCGCATCGAAAGGAGCCAGTTGAGGTGGTTCGGGCATCTGGTAAGGATGCCTCCTGGGCGCCTTCCTAGGGAGGTGTACCAGGCAAGTCCGGCTGGAAGGAGGCCCCGGGGAAGACCCAGGACACGCTGGAGGTATTATATCTCTCAGCTGGTCTGGGAACGCCTCGGGGTTCCCCCAGTCGAGCTGGTGTCTGGGTCTCCCTACTTCGGTTGCGGCCCCCGCGACCCAAACCCCGGACAAGCGGAAGATAATGGATGGATGGATGGACATAGCATTGGGACGAGTTACATCAAGTCATTTAGCAGAAGCTTTTATCCAAAGCAACTTACAAATCTTAACAAAAACCTAAAACTTGGATGAAAACTATTTTATACGTAGAAAATTAAGGCAGTTCGTTATTAAATACAGTCGTGCAAACATCTGTACTCATTTACAATAAAAAGCATATAATGAGATTCTATGAGAAACGGTTCTCTGTATCTGTCCTAACATCTATCCGTGCCTCGTTATCGCAAAGTAGCGGATCAGTTGGGCAATGGATTTTGTGCCTCAGTAAATGTTAAGTTTTATTCTGTTGGTGGTGTAATAAGGCGTCTGACTACGGATCAGAAGATTCTAGGTTCGACTCCTGGCTGGCTCGTTCAGCTTTGATTATGTTTAGATTAATAAAAATGTTTCTAATGTAGAAACTTGAGCAAAGCCTTTAAGCATTCATTTCTCCAGGGATGCTGAACAACCCTGAGTGATTTTTAATTCTCTTTGGATAAAATCGCTTGCTAAACACCCAAATGTAATGCAAATATGTTTTGTGTGTAAGGACTCACCCACTTATATAGACTCGATGGGGGTGCCTAGGGGGGTGCCAGACGAGTTCGAATTGGCAAACCAGGTGGCAGCGGGCTTTGAAAACATTCCAGTAATATCATACCTTTTTCCAGTGACTCCAAACAAAAATGTGGACAGAATAAATTTCATACATTACAATGGAGCTTCGGGCTATACTAATCCTCACTAGAGATGCCATTGAGGGATTAAGTGAAACAATTGGCATGTGACATCGATCGTGGCCATACAGAACAGGGAAAAGCTTAGACATGCTCCAGGCAGAAAAGGGGTGTGTTTGCGTAATGATTGGTGAAGTGTGCTGAGTCTATATGCAAATAACACAGCACCCTGATGGGTCAGTAACCAAGGCCTCAATGGGTTACGTAAACTATCAAAGGAAAATGCATGAGGCCTCGGGCATAGATAATCCCTTAGGAATTATGGATAATAACATGTTTGGCAAATGGAAAGGATTTAATCATGGTCACTTTTTATCTCTGTTGCTGTGTTTGTTGCTACTTATTGGTTAACTGTGGGTGCTGCTGCATACCATGTCTGAGAGCTCTGTTAACTAGATTGATTGTGACTGCCATTGAGGGAACGATCAGAAAAGTCTCCAGGACTAAAAAAAAAACAGCAATGCCGCTGCGGACGGCTGAATCGGAACTCTGGAGATGAGGAATCGGATGAAGAAAGAACTAGCTACACATTAATTAATGCCCAAGATCATCTCACTTTTTTCCATCTAGGACTGTCTGTACTTAATTTTTTTCTTTCTCTCTCTCTCTCTCTCTCTCTCTCTCTATCTCTCCTTCTATCATTCCACTAAGAGTTTTTAGACCAGTACAAAGAAGCTAATACATTGCACGCACAAGAAGAGGTTCGCTTTAGTATAGCATTAAATGAACATATAGGGCATAGGAATTATCAGCGCAACGCGGAGACCGTGGGAACGGAGAGAAGGCTGGCCACCTAGAGGATGGACGGAGGCAACAACACTGCAGGCGTGGAGCACCTGAGTGGCATTACGCCCATTATAGTGACAGAAGCGGGACCTCCCACAACCCCAGGACCCTGCTAGCCCGCACGTTATTAGAGTTTCAAAAATCTGCGTGCTTTTACTTTGAAGAATCATGTACTGATCATAGTGGCTCCACGCCACGGCATACTGACATAGTAAATCTCTGCTGAATAAATGTAAGCGCTGGACTCTGACTATCTCACAGAATCCGGGGAATGGAACAAATTAGTGGGCGCGGGGAGATCGCGCCCAAAGGGGGTAAATTTGAAGGAAATACAAACAGACCATCAGTCCAAAGACCATCATTCAGTAAATGTTGACTGCGTGGCGACTGGGGGAGGGGGTGGCGCGAGGATTGAATGGCGACGAAAATGACAGTTAAAATCAGGTGGTCCAGCCTGACCTTAAACCAACATACTCCCCTAAAATGTGCACGATCAGAACGTCCATTCCAGGAACTGAGAAATCAGACCTGGTAAATGTAGGCTCATAGACGCCTAATTGTCAACAACCCCCCCTAGAAGAAAAAGGACAGCATGATCAACTTTCAGATGCCCTCGACCTAGCTGAAGAAACAGCAGAGATAGGTGGGTGGGTTTTCAGGATAAAATAGGGGTAGAAACTGGACTTCTGGACTCTGGCTGGGAGAGGTTTGCTGCTGTGCGAGAGTCAGAGTCGACCGCGGTCTTGGGCTTATTTTGGAAGAACACACTCCCCCCCTTTAGCACATATTGGTTGTCTTAAATAAACCGCTTGATTCGAGTATATACTAAAGTCTGCATTGTGGTCTTTTGGAGGACTTTTCCCTCCAGAAAAAGGTTCATCGTGGAAAAATTGAGATTTGTCCGTAACAACCAATAAGAAGTGTCGAACTCTTGTCACATCCATGTGAAATTTGTACCAAACATGTATTGGGGACGAGTTACATACAAGTCATCAGCAGAAGCTTTAATTCCAAACGCAACTTACAAATTTCCACCCCCCCCCCCCCCTAACAAAAACCCTAAAACTTGGATTGAAAATAGTTTCACACTAGAAAATTAAGGCAGTTAGTTTATTAAATACAGTCGTGCAATCATCGCTAATAATTTAACACTAAAAAGCTGTTAAGCATATAATGAGATTTCAATGAGAAACGGTTACGGTATCTGACCAAACATCTATCCGAGTCTCGTTATCCTCTACGGAGACTAGAGTCAGTTATGGAAAACGGATATCGTGCGTGACTAAATGGGCCAGTGGCTCAATCGGATAAGGTACGCGTTCGGGGACTAACGGATCAGAAGATTCAGGTTCGACTTCCTGGCTGGCTCGTTTAGCTTTGATTATGTTTTAGATTAATAAAAATTTTTCTAATGTGGGAACTTGAGCAAAGCCTTTAACCCGTCCTTTTCTCCCAGCGATTCTCATCAACCCCTTGAGGGAATTTTTAAATTCTCTTTGGATAAACTCGCCTGCTAAACACCCAAATGTAGGCAAATATGTTTGGGGTTTGGATATATGCAATACATTAATTCCTCTGGCTTAAGATCAACGTAACACTAACACTGCCGTGCTTTTTGGTTCTCGAATATTTTACACAAACACACACACGCAAGGTCTGTCATGTAGTGCACACGTATATGCCAGGGGGTGTTACGATTTCACAAACCATAAATGAATGAGGAAAACCAAAATGATACTTTCTGCTTTTTATATTGTACAATAAGAAGTGTCGACTAACACCCAAAAAGAAGGGGAAAAATTTTTGTGGGGGATTATGCCTTTCATTTAAATTTCCCCGGCTAGTCAACGAATTAAACTACCGGTTTTTTTTGTTTCCCCGACATATTTTTCACAAACCACACGCAAGG
>JAFMOC010001356.1:0-37367 GCA_019802505.1 Corydoras sp. C115
TTCTATTTTTTCCTTTGGTTGTTGAACGTTATTTTTCAAACATGTCACTGTAAATGGCATGAGCTCTTCATTATTTGGAAACAAAACAATCTCCTCACACATGAGGTGTTTGTTAAGCCCAAGCATGCTTAAATAACTTGATTGGTTATTGTCTGCCATTGCCAATCACGAATTCGCACCGCTCCTCACCTACCGCCTCCTCCGCCGTTTAAACATCCAATAGGGATTCAGATTTTGAACTTCATTAACTGCACGAACAGAATAAATCAGTGTAAATCGATCTATAATAAATGGTAGTAGAAATAAAGTAACAAACCTGTTTAGAAATGTAGTGAGTACTGAAAGTACAGGGATTTGTTTTTTGACATGTAGAGAGTACGATGCGGTAGCTCAGTGGTTAGGGTGTTGGGCTATCAAGGTTGACAGTTCAAATCACGCCCCAGGTCCACTGAAGTACTACCACTGTGAGTCCTTGAGCAAGGCCCTTAATCCTCATTGTTGTGATTAATCCTGTGTTCACCTTGTAAGTTGCTTTGGATAAAGGTGTCTGGTAAAATGACCAAATGTAATGTAGAAGTAAAAAAATATATAAAATGACAGAAATGCCCAGTAAAATACATTCACTTCATTACTTACTACCTCTCGGCCACAAACATAGTGGACACTAAAATCCATCATTAGATAATAAAAATAGTTGTATTAATACAGTTTTTGCTTTTCATCAGATTCCTCTTCAAGGTTTGTAAAATGTTAAATTCTGATGTTGATGCCACAGAGAGAGGTCTCTTTGATGTTTCAAAAAATGTAGGATCCATTTAAAATTTAATCCAATTTTATACATACGAAAATATATCAGTTTATTACAAAACACTTTCACCAGGATTGTGTCATTTCCAATATCATCTCTCTGTCCTGGATTGTATGAAAACATACAAAAGGTTTAAAGTCTGCTCTTTAAAAGAGACAAAAACTGCTGAAATAGTACACATAAAAAACTCAGGGTGTCTTCAAAACTAAGGATTTTTCATAGTCGAATCTGTTTCGTCAGATTTTTCCCTATAGTCGACTGTTTAATAGTCGAATCAGTTAAAATTTCACCACAAGATGGCGCTATAAGCGTGGTTTTTAAAAAGATTTTTAAAAAAGATTTTACTTGTTTTTCTAGAGCACCGTAGATGGGATCCCCGTGCAGGGGGAGCTTTATTAATGTGTATCCTATTGTTAAAGCGCACACATCATTTAAAAAAAATATTAACAGAAATTAGGATGATTTTATTTGACAAAAGGCTATATATATAACGAAAAACAAAGACATTTCATGTAAAAGCTAATGCTTAGCAGCAGCCATGGGCACCCCCATGTGGTCAAAATGGTACATTCGACTATGAGGTTCATAGTCGACTACGGTTCTCCGAATCGAATCGTCGAATCAGCGGGAATATTGCAGCTCACCCTAGTAAAAACACTAATAATAATAAAACACTTAATTTTTTACACAAACCTTTGACTGAAAACCAAGTTCTGTCTACAATCCTTATTTATACAGGTTTTTAACAATGTTCTGCTGTATTCAATCTGTTCTTTTGATTTTATTTGTCTATCATATGTGTTAATTGTTATAAAATTAGACAGTCAAACACTTGAAACCTGGTCTCGAACCAGGATCCTTTAGATCTTCAGTCTTACGCTCTCCCAACTTAGCTAGATCAGCAAAAAAAAAAAAAAACAGCAAAATACTGTTCTAAATAATAACTAGTGTAAAAAATACTTTTGCCTTCGAAATACAGTTTAATGGATGAAGACAGTAAATTTTAAAAGGTTTTTACCCTTTATTTCTAGTAAATATTTTTCAGAAATCATTTTTCAAAGTCAACACAGGTTCCACCGAGATTTGAACTCGGATCACTGGATTCAGAGTCCAGAGTGCTAACCATTACACCATGGAACCACAAAAAAAGGTGACATGGTCAAGAATCTCATTCTGCTTCTGTTTACAATCCTTATCATAAATGTTTTTTTAATGAAATTTTAATGAAAAATTAGTTTGTTTGCTGTATCTAGCTGTTCTTTAGATTTTCTTTCTAATGTCTAATGTAGGTATTAGCTGTAAATGAATTATGTATGGACAGAACAAAACATACCACATTCTCCCCAGGGGTCCCCATGCCCATCCAGGGGAGAACATTTCGGACTCTGGGCAGATACACCCAGGACAGCTAAACCCTCAATCCATCACAACCTGACCTTCCAAATTGATGGCTCCACAATCTCCCCAACTGATTCGGTCCGGAACCTTGGGTTCACAATAGATTCCCACCTTAAAACTCTCTGATCATGTTATCAAAACCGCCCGTTCTTGTAGATTTCTTCTTTATAACATAAGGAAGATCAGACCCTTTTTGACTGAACATGCTACCCAACTTCTTGTTCAAGCCCTAGTCTTATCCCGGCTTGATTATTGTAATGCACTACTTGCCGGTATCCCAACTTCCACCATCAGACCTCTTCAACTAATTCAAAACTCTGCAGCCCGACTCGTGTTTAACCCAGCCCAAGCGAACTCATGTCACTCCATTACTCACTTCCCTCCATTGGCATCCTGTAGCTGCTCGCATTCAGTACAAGTCGCTGACTCTGGCATACAGAACCATTTCTGGATCTTCCCCCTCTTACCTTCACTCTATCCTATAAAATACACTCCGACTCGTTCACATCGCTCCAGTGATGATTGCCGCCTGGCGATTCCACCTCACCGAGGAGCTAATTCTCATTCTGTGGCGTTCACCACTGCAAAATGGTGGAACGATCTTCCCAACTCTGTCCGTAAGGCAGAATCTCTAAACAGTTTTAAGAAACTACTTAAGATGCATCTATTTAACAAATACCTGTTAGAGAAAAAAAAAAAAAAATAAAAAAAAAGGGGCTCAGCTTCGAATAACAATCAGGTTTGATGAACTTACAGTATAGTTGGTTTTCTCCATGGCTTCTGACTTGTGGTGTTTCTAATTTGTAAGTCGCTTTGGATAAAAGCGTCTGCTAAATGCGATACACCAGGGGCGCCAATCTATTGCTGAGCACACACTCACTCACACATACACACTCTATATGGGGCAATTTGGAGAACTCAATGGACTTGATCCATGTTTTTAGACTGTGGGAGGAAACCGGAGAACCCGGAGGAAACCCACGTGGACACGGCGAGAACATGGAAACTCCACCCAGATGGAGATTCGAACAGGGAATCCCTAGTGCTGAGAGGCGAACGTGCTAACCACTAAGCCACTATGCCGCCCTGATAAATAACACTATAGAACTGGAGCTCTCTATTAACAGTTTATTTTTAAATTCTATTTAGGTGTTTAAGGTCAGATGTAATACATTGAGAAGGGAAAAGACAGGTGATAAAAAAGCCCCAGACTATGCTCCTAACGAAGCACAATTTAGGAACCCAAAAAAACACCTTTATATATGACAACATAGATATAAACATGGTCACGATTTTTGGACCAGCTGCAACTTAAAGACTGACAGGCATTCTGCTAGCTTGAATATGGAGTCTTCAGCCCGGCTAGCTCAGTCGGTAGAGCATGAGACTCTTAATCTCAGGGTCGTGGGTTCGAGCCCCACGTTGGGCGAGTAGAAGTTTTATTAAGTTGAAAGCTAATCATTGCCAAATGTGTTGACAGTGATGATCATTTCTTACTGCTTATTGACCTTACAAATTTCCTTGCATGCATCTGAGTCATTTCTTTTTGCTCAATAAGCAGCGCAAAGAGAAATAAAGACAACTACTTACTCTACGTCTGTATACAACATGACAAATGAAGCATCTGTAAAACTGCAATGTCCCTCCTGAGATTAACAAAGCATTCTGATTCATGTGTGGGATTGAACCACCAGCGTTTTGTTTAATAACCAAATGCGTTACCACATAACCAACCTGGCAGGAGTTCTTTAGTTTGGGTTGCTTCAATTTCCTCCCACAGTCTAAAAATATGGATCAAGGTAAATTGAATGCTCCAAATTGCCCCATATAGAGTGTGTTTGTGTGTGTGTGTGAGTCTGTGCCTAGCAATAGATTTGAGTCCTGTCCTGGGTGCAACCCGAAACAACAAAATGAATTGTGTTTAAAAACTCTGCTGCTTGGCTCTCGTAGGAGGCGGCGCACTTTCTCCCTCTCCAGTCATAAATTCTCCCTCTCCGTCCTCTCATTCCTGCTTGGCGTCTCTGTCTTGTCTGTGCGGATTTATCATAACGCTGCTCTTCGAAACGCAAATATGGAACTAAATAAATGGTCTCTCAACGCTATTGACACTATCTTCTCGAGGAGAAGTCGTGGTTCGGGGGAACCAGCTTGCCCGGATGGTACGTTGGCGTCTGGATACACGATGGACGCCTGGGGGAACTGGCGGATCGTGTGTCTGGCCCCCCTGTCCGTGGAAGATGTGGAAGATGTCTACCTATTCGTATTTATGATCCTGGGATTTCTGCTGATTGGATTATGCATGGTCCTGGTGTATCGCAAAATTATGAGAGTTGGGTCGGTTGTCAACTGCCCCAGGAAACTGCCCAACATGATTGATATGCTGGGCAGAGCCATAGGGACTCAGACTGCGAATTTAAATCGCCACATGGAATCAATCCTGGAGAGGCTATCGGCTCTGCGAACGAATGATGAGTTGGAGATCAGGAATTTACGAGCTGTTTAGCTGCTAAAATGGCTGCGAACAGTCACCCAAACAAACTGAGTCTTATCTGCTATTTGGCTCCCTTATCAGCTTCAGCCTTGAAAAAAATAAATTACTGCTTGAAACCCGAAACAACAAAATGAATTGTGTTGTAAAAAGTGTTTAAAACTTCATTTACATAAAAAATGAAATCAGATTTTTACAGTCTGCAGACTATGATTTCACATGAAATCCACATCTTTGTGTCCACCATTTATGTATCGAGGATTCTTTTTACTATGCACAGAAAAAAAAAAAAAAAAAAAAAAGATAAAGATGAACAGAACAACTAACAGAGTTGCCAGATCCCCCAAAACTCTTCAGCTAAATCAGTTTTAAATCTGTTAACCTGAAAAGCTGAAACTGTTCCAAAATGTCAAGTTTCGTAGGATTTCAGCATTTTGTTCTCCACATATCAATAAACATTCCATAGTAACTGAGAATGATCGTATTGAAATTGTTTTGTAAGGTTTACATGTCTTGTGGCATTAACATTCTTATGTACAGTAGGATTTGTATTTTTTTTTGCATTATTATAACAAAAATGACAGATTTATAATCCTGACAGTAACCTACTCCAACTTTGATCAAATATTCTAAAATTTGTCTAAATATTGTTCTAACTTCTTAGCACTTATAGTTAAATCACTGTATTGACAAGAAAAATTGCTAAAATGTTGGCAGTTAGGATTCCTGGTTTTCGCCCAGATGGCCGGTATGGGAATTTGAGAGGTCTACCTTGCTGGTTGTGAAAGCTTGAATTTTTTAGGCCCCATGATTGTCTGGCAAAATAAGAATTTGGAAACATTGGAAAGCACTGCTTTTTCATCAAAGTCTGGATCAATGAAAGACATTTGAAAGGGCATTATGGCATCCCATAACCCTATAGTGAGGCAAGCCTGAGCCAGTGGTGCAATGGCTCACGCTATGCATCTGAAGGTTCAAGGTTCGTCTCCTGGCTGGTTTGATAGTTGATTTTTAGTGCATTTGTTCTAACTTGACTCCACTGACAAGCTTAAAATACAACAGTTGATTCAAAAGCTTTTTCCTAATGTAAAATTAAAAAATCAGTGTAGCATGTGGTCTTGTAGTTTGGATTCCTGTCCTGCACCTAGAAATTTACTACGAGTTCTATGACAGCGTTTAGAATGGCAACTGTGGTGTGCCGTGATGGAATATTATGATATAATGATATAATTAATCAGTATTGGAAATAAGAAATAAGCATTTGCAAGTGTTTACTGTTTGATACTATACTCACAGTTTTAAAATTAAGAAAATAATTTCAATTTTCGGGACATCTCTCATTAATCTGCTCCAACTGTGGTAGCTTTCTTTAGTGGACTTTAGTAAGTAAGTGTTTTATCATTAACTTAAAAACACTTTTAAATATCTGTGATTATTCTAAGAGATCAGATTGAGTTGAGTTTATAGGAAGCCAAACTCAATGATATAAAGCTATCACTGATATGTCATTAAATAAATAATTAATCTATGGTGTTTTGTGGGCAGCACGGCGGCTTAGTGATTAGCATGTTCACCTCTCAGAGCTAGGGATTCCCGGTTCAAATCCCAATCTGGGTGGAGTTTCCATGTTCTCTTCGAGTCCGTGTGGGTTTCCTCCCACAGTCCAAAAACATGAATCAAGTCAATTGAATTCTCCAAGTTGCCCCATGTAGAGTGTGTTTGTGTGAGTGTGTGCCCAGCAATAGTTTGTTGCCCTTTCCTGGGTGTATCTGCCCAGCGCCCGAAACGTTCTCTCCTTTATGGGCATGGGGAACCTAGCTCACACCGAAAATACTTTTTGAGAGCACTCCATCCATCCATCCTCTTCCACTTTATCCTATATTAGGGTCGCAGGAGGCGTTCCCATGCCCATCCAGGGGAGAACGTTTCGGGCGAACGTTATATATAGGGCAATTTGGAGAACTCAATTGACTTGATCCATGTTTTTGGACTGTGGGAGGAAACCGGAGAACCCAGAGGAAACTCACACGGACACAGGGAGAACATGGAAACTCCACCCAGATTGTGATTCGAACCGGGAATTCCTAGCGCTGAAAAGCGAACGTACTAACCACTAAGCCACCGTGCCGTCTGTTTGAGAGCACTATTTGTCTAAATAAATTGTAATTTTTCAAAGAAATTTGAGCCTTATTGAGATCTGTCCATCTAACTAATCTGAAACAAAACAGGAGACAAAAGTGCTCTCAAGCAGTCTGGTCTGTGTGAGCTAGTCCAGGAAACGGTAAAACAAATATTCCACTGAAGGCCAGATGCTAGATCACCCTGTTTTTTGTGAAAGTAAAATGTTTATCTCACAACTTTCTTTTTAAGGCTCTATTATAATATTGTACTATTTTAAATACATGAAGAACCACCAGTCAGAACTAGAGACATTACAGGCATCAGTGATGTAAGAATCTTTAGGCAAGCAGCCGTAATTAGTTTCCTTTTTTTTTTTTGGCTGGATGCTTTAGCTTTAAACTCATCTGAACAGCTGATACATTAAAAACACTACTTCTGGACTCTTTCTCCACACCCTCAACCAGTCTTCTTCCACTCTCCACCTACTTAACTATTCATTACAGTTTTTGCACTAGCACTTTATTTAAATACAATCTGCAACTTGCACAACCATGTTATGTTTTGTGTGTTTGTGTGTGTGTGTGTGTGTGTGCGTGCGTGCGTGCGTGTATGAGAAATGCTAGTTTGGGTATGTCTGTCATTTATTGTGCACTGTGGGCTATTGGAACCAAAGACAAATTCCTTGTATGTGTGAGCATACTTGGCCAATAAAGTCCGATTCTGATTCTGATTCTGATCTTATACTTTTTTCTAGTTAACTTTAATGTTGGATGTTGTGCTGTGGCTAACTTAGTGAAAATAACGATTCCTGTCACAGAACATTAAGTAATGAATAAAAGCTTCAGAACCAGTATTAAAGATCAAGTCCTTCTGATGGAGATGCTGGGGATTGAACCCAGGACCTCTTACATGCAAAGCAAGCACTCTACCACTGAGCTACATCCCCATGTGCTGGGTCACATTCAGAGTTATTTTGTTACATGAGCTTCATGAACAATTTGAACCTCTTTTTTTATGGTTTCTTCCTGAAAGATCGTGTGAATCAATCAGAGAGAGTAAACAAGACATTTAATGCCAATAACTCAAGACATTGTAAAAAAAAACTGCTGATGATTTACTTTAAGACCTTGACAGAAATTCAAACCCTGATGATCAGATAATAAAAACTTTAATATAATGAATAATCAAATATAATTATGAGTTTAATTATATTTTATTATATTATAAGTATGAAATGAGTTATCACATTTATATTATTTATATACAAAACATTAATCTTAAGTTATTAAAACCTGAGCTGTTCCGTAAAAATCACATTAAAGATACTTTTATGGTATAAAGTAGCAAACTACATTTTCTTCATCATTCATCATATTGAGTTCTGTACAACATCGAAGGCTTTAGATTCTGAGTGAGGCTAAGTTCTAACCTGTTTCGTGGAACCGAATTTAAGCAAAATTAACTCGTTTTTTTGGAACAGGCTCCAGGTACCTCTCACACACTAAGTAAGGATCATATCCTGAAATAAATCTGCCTCTGGACCTTTATTTCTTTTAATAATCTTTAATGTAAATAAGTTAAAATAATAAAGGTGGAATATTTTCAGGAGGTCCAGAATTTTACTGGATGATTGTTGGATCTGATTATTGAAAAAAAATACATGACATACTTTTTACTGTCTAAATAAATTCCTTAATTGTGCTGCATTTTATAACCACACCCATAACAGGGTCACTAAAAGTCTAACTATGGATAAGCCTTAAAGTGTTTCATGGTCCACATGAGGGTTTTGGTGTCCATTTGGAGGTATGAGTTCAAATCCCACTTCAGACATAATCATTTAAATTCTTTAAAAAATGTTTTTCTGCAGCTCTAAAAAGAATGATTTAACTGACAACAGTGAAGAAACAGACAGCAAGAAAGTGTAAAGACCCATTATTCACTTTCTGCTGATTTAAACTCCAACATCTCCACTAATCACAATATATATAATTTATTAACATTTGTTTAATGTAGATTCATTAGTTTTCATTTAACTACAAAATGTGTCTATTTCTTCATTAGGAAGCGTTTTTAATTCGAATAATGGTGGTGTACCAAATGGCGCAACGTACACTACGTATGTACCCTAGGTGTCCGTGTCGGGTATACAGTTTGGAGTGCACTTTGTTACCAAACAAGGGCATTTGACATTCTGCCCGGGAATGAAACAAAACCGGACTGAACAAGTGTAACAAAGTAAACCAGATTTTATTTTACAGATTCATTTGAGTATAATTTTAAGTGTAAAACAGTAAACTATTAAACTATTCCTATATTTTATTTTTAAACAGTAAATTTAAAGGAGTTAGTTACTGGTTACCTCGGTTTGGTAGTTTTTAGCGGTTTAAATCTGCAGGTGTAGATGAAACTAATCCAAAATTCATCCTTATAATCCATTAAGTTTGACAAACAGAACATCCAGTTTATCTGTCAAAATAGATAAGTTTTCGTCTCAGTTTTCCCTCGTTGAGCATCGACACTTTTAACACTTTAGGTGTATTTTTTTATCGCCGCCAGAGGGTGCTGTCTGTTTATTGAAACTCATTGTTCATTTAAAAAAAAATCTTGTTTTTTTTTTTTTTTTATTTAATGTCATTTTAATATCTTTTTTTTTAAATCTCTGACACATGTGAGTTTTACTAGTGACTAATAAAGATATTTGTAGTAATACATTTTTTGGTTTTCATCAGATCCTCTTTTAGGTTTGTATAAATGCTAAATTCTGATGTGGGTGCACAGGGAGAGGTCACATTGATGTGTTTCAAAATGTAGGATCCATTTATAATTTAATGTAATTTATACATAGAGAAAAATATATCAGTTTATTATAAAACACTTTTAGATTGTGTTATTTCAGTATCATGGGCTTTGTCCTGGATTGCATGAAAATATAAAAGGCTAAAGGTCTGCTCTTTAGACTGGATTTAAAGACAACTGCTGAAATTCTAAAACCACTAATAATATTAAAACACTTCATTTGTACACAAACACTTGACTTAAACACACAAAAATGATTGATTTATTGTGTTGTGCTAACCATTACACCATGGAACCACCAATCAAAAAAATACTTGGTCAAGGATGTCAGTTCTGTTTACAATCCTCATTATACAGTTTTTAAAAAGGTTCAATAAAGTTCTAGCATTGTTTGCTGAGTATAGGTTTTTCTCTAGTATAGGTGTAAACGGTAATTCAATTTTGAACAAGACAGACGAAATACTACATCCTGTCAAGTTCTGCCGAAACCCGGGATTGAACCAGGGACCTTTAGATCTTCAGTCTAATGCTCTCCTGAGCTATTTCGGCATTAATATGTAATATGTAAAATTATTAATGAAAAATTATTTAATGTAAAATTATTAATGTAAAATATTAATGTAAAATTAATTAGCAAGATACTGTTCCTAATTATGATTGATGTAAAGAATACTTTTGGCTTTAACATACATTTTAATGGAAAAAGATTATAGTAAATTAAAAAGGTTAATGCCATTTATATTTATTAAAAGTAATTTTAGAAAACACTGGCTTAGTGGTTAGCACGTTTGCCTCTCAGTGCTAGGGATTCCCGCTGGAGTTTCCATGTTCTCCCCGTGTCCGCGTGGGTTTCCTCCGGGTTCTCCGGTTTCCTCCCACAGTCCAAAAACATGGATCAAGTCAATTGAGTTCTCCAAGCAAATATTTTGCTAGCTTGAATATGGGTCTTCAGCCTGACTAGCTCAGTCGGTAGAGCATGAGACTCTTAATCTTCACTCTATATTTTAAAAACACACTCCAACTCGTTTATTTCGCTCTAGTGATGAATGTCTCCTGGTGATTCCACCTCACTGTGGGGCCAATTCTCACTCTGTAGCATTCTCAGCTCAGCCTAGGACAGGCTTCTGAATAGAAAGGAAATCCAGGACACAGTGCAATGTCTCTTTGATGAGATAACATTTATTATTATTTATTAACTGAATTTTCCCTCAGTGATTAATAAAGTATTCTATTTCTGATTATTGATTATGATTATGATCATTGGAGAACATTGTAACATGTTTATTGATGCTAAGCTGGCAACACTGTGGGGGTGTACCTCAGTGGCAGAGCTTTTTGACTGCAGATCAAGAGGTCCTCAGTTCAAATCTGGGTGCCCCCTTTAAGTACTTAACTCACCACTTTTAATATTCTCCAGTATAAAGTGAATACAGCATGTTATAAAGACTCCTGTTATCAGTGTACAATTCTTGGTGGCACCTGAGTTTTATTTTTTGTAGTGATCTCAGTAACACTTATTAATGAAAATCAAAGGGCATTTAACTTTTTTTTTATTTATAGTAATCTTCTTCCTCTAAACTATATTTCAAAGCCAAAACTACTTTTTATCTAGACTAGAGGTGACCAGTTTTATCCCAGGTTTCGACATCCCAACTTGACAGTGTCATGTGTTTTGACCGTCCACTTCATCACTGAATTGCAATTAACACCTAAATTAAGGCTTCGGGAACCTCTTTTTTCCGAAGCTTCTCTTCTTCCCTTCTACCGAGCTTGTAGTACCGTGTGTGTGTGGCCCCCTATCCTTGTTCGTTCCTCCCCACGTCTAGCACCTACCGATCCCTTCTGGACACCACCACAGCACACTTGTAAGTCATATTATTCATCACTATATGCCCCTGATTACATTCCCTCATGTGACTCTGTCATCCTCTCACTTCCACGACCAGCCGGCCCACATTGTGCACTCCACTTCCCACTTCTGTCCCATCGTCACAGTCTCGCTCATCACACATTGATCGTACCCATTGACTCCCTAGTTATACACACATTTCCCATAGATATAGTGTGTATGAGATCATTCACATGGGTAAATTGTGTGTGGGACACTATACCATTGAACGAGAGCCAAATCACTGTGTTTACCATTCACTCCATGCGAGATCTAAACATCCCCTGTTTTGTTACTGCTGTCCACAACCGTCACGATCACCCTGCGATAGCCATGTGCCTCGAGCGCAATGGTCACATTGTACTATATTAAGGCATCACAAATATTGTGTATTTCCTAGAATCACTCATTATACAGAGATCGATTCACGAATATTATATTAGCAAAAGTGAACGAAGCACATAGTGTTTTATCCCCCACACGACATCAAATGTACACTTTTCTACTGTAGCACAACACCCTGAGGCTGTGTATACTCATACGCTGCAAACGGGTCTCACAGAAACACATTTATATGTCTATCGATAGGCCACACTATATTGTCTGCTTCACGTACGTATTGCATTACTAGATGAGGAAATTGATATTGAGAGAACGTGTAGTAATTGCCTCTCCACTAAGCGAGACATCGCCTTGTATATATTGGTCCTGGCTGGTCATCATGAGACTGACA
This sequence comes from Corydoras sp. C115, assembly GCA_019802505.1. NCBI lineage: Eukaryota > Metazoa > Chordata > Actinopteri > Siluriformes > Callichthyidae > Corydoras > Corydoras sp. C115. Next base: position 12,236 of record JAFMOC010001356.1, read on the forward strand.
GAGAATTGACATATATACAGATGTGTAAAAATAAAATACATGTCATTATGAATGAGAATCAGAGTCGAGTTCAATGACGTCAGAGGTAGACAAGACATGTCATTTACCACTGCCGATAGGCAGTTCCCACATCCTGAGACCTAATTACCAAGGTATTAGGGTGTATAACAAACAGATCAGAAAGCATTCTGTGACCCAAGATCATAAGCTTTACTTTGGGTAATACTTGCTCATGAACAATTTTGTATTATAATAAGATATATAATTATGTTGTATGAAACCTTTTATGTATGTATGATGTCTTCTTCTTCTCTTCTTACTGTCTATATCGATGCAATTGTCATCTCATTGTTGTTCTTGCTTCTGTTATGCTTATGACACATCATTGTATTTCTTTTATTGCTTGTCTCTGGCTCCAGGCCTCTCCACACGTTGTCTAACTGTGAGGTGTGTACGCGCCCGTCTGCCTGCTCTGCGATCGGGCGTCCCGGCCGTGAGTTTCCCCTCCCCTCGTCCCCCTTATTTTTGTTTGTCCTCCTCGGGTCACCTCACCCTTATCCCTCACCCCCCTCGCCCCCCCCCCCCCCCAGCCTCGCACTCAGCGTCCTGTGACGAGTTGATCCCCTACTCATTTTCCCATTGTGCGTCCCACCCCCTGTATTAGGTCGATATTTCACCCCTCCGCGCCACCGCTCCCACGCTCGCGCAGCACCGTGAGGTCGCGCCCCCTTGTGTGGGTATTAGCCCTCCATTCACCATGGCCACTCAAACTTATTGATCCTCTATTATGCAAATCCCCGCGTGTGTCGTCCCGCTGCGTGGGCCATCCATCACCGGCCCTCTGATTGCAGAGATGAGTTATATTATTCTGCTTCTCACTCACCCCTGTCGTTGCCCCCCCCCTCGTTGAGCCCTCCTGTCCTATCGATCCTAGATGAGAGCTGCCTCGCCCCCCTCTTGCACCGTCACTCCAGTGTGCGGTGTATATTGACATCTCCGCCGACACAGACCGGGAGCCATTCTGTCCGACGTGCTCTTTTTCTCCCTCTCACCTTCTGTCCATCACCCCCTGGGCCTGACTTCACTTGTATGTGCTTCCCCACACAGAGTCCTGCCCGTGCCCCGCCACTGACGGCCGCACACCCACACCGTCACCCCCTCTCTCTTGTTTTCCCTCACCACTTACACCCTACTTTCCTGTGTGTTGACACCCCCCCCACCGGATACTCCCGAGCGCGTACCTGTCCAAGCTTCAACCTCGCACCGTACCTTACACCGCCCTCCCTTTCCTTCTTGCCCCCTCCCATCCGACCAGAGCGCCCACCCCCCCCCCCTTCTTGTGTGTAGAGGCCCCGCACCTTCTCTTTTCCGCCTTCTCCAGGGTCTTTCCCTTTTTTTCTCGTGTCACTTTGTTTCTGTGTGTGATCGTTCCGCCCCGCACCTGTACTCTCTGTTCGCGTCGCTTCCTACCTCCCCTCTGTTGTGTGTTTTCGTGTCTATTCTCGCTGTTTTCCGCACCCCCTATACCCCCACCCCCCCCTCCCGCTTACCCCCCACCCCTGCATCCTCTCCGCCTTTCTCTTCCTTCATATCAGCCCTTACTTATCATCCCTTTTTCTTTGTCCCCTATCGCTTCCGCTCCCTCCGTTCCAACACGCGCGCCTTATCTCTGTTAATGCACAGCCAGTGTTCTACATGTCTAGTTTTGTCATTCTTTCAGGATTTTGCACCTGTATTTGTGTTGTTCGAGTTCCGCCCTCCCCGCCGCCCTCGTACCTTACCCACCCCCTCTTATCCTGTATATGTGCGCCTTGATTATTGTCCATCCCTTCGTATCCCTTTGTCCCCATCACCCCCCCGGTACACACCGCGCCCTATTCCACCACCGGCGACACCCGTCACAGATCCCCTCCCTTTGTGTCTCTTCCTCCTTGTTCCCTCGCCCCGTTTCCCCACCTTCACACTGTGTGTCCCCCTTGCTGCATCTTTTTCGCACACCACCATGTTTGTCACCCACTCTGTTGCGTCTTGTCCATGTGTGATCATCTTCATGTTGGTTTCCCCGATGCCTCCTTTTGTGCATGCTTGTCTTTGAGAGTCCGGGTCACTCAGTCCCAGTATATTTGTTGTGATACCTCTTTCTTCTGTAGGTTCTCCCTGTCACTCTTCGGTGCACCGCACTCACCCCTTAGTCTCCCTGTCTCCCTCCTGTCACTGACACCTGTCCGCTCTCCGCACTTGGCCGAGCGCCTTGAATTCCTTCATCTCCACTGAGGCCCACACATTTGAGCACCACCACTCCAGATTCCCCGATGATGTCGGATTTGGTCTTAAGACGCGCACATTGTCCGGGAGTCGCCACTTATCGGTCCCTTGGAGTTGCACATCCCTCATGTTTGTGTAGGAGTTCTTTGAGTATTGTGTGTACCCTGGCACCTCCCCCCCCGACGAGGAGCCACACCGCCCCCCGAGCATCCGACAGACGGTGCGAGAGCCCCCTGCTGCATCCCCTCTCACCGCAGTGCTGTCTAGAGCGAGTATCACTTGTGTACACCCACTTACTCTACTGCCACTGTCCAGGTGCCCTACCACCCTTATACCAGATACTCCGTCCATTATCCCAGTATCACAGAGCCCTCCCAGGAGTATAGTGGACATACCTGTGCTGTCCATTGTACCTGCAACACCGTGACACATTCAGCCAATCACCTCGAGAATCACTCGTCATATACTTGATCTATAAATGTTTATTTGAGACTACCCGAACCATATTTCGAACGCCACAGAGTCCCGCTTGAGCCACCCCACACTATTGATATAGCTTAGTTGTGATACATTTGGTTACCGACACTTCTTTCTGCTCTGTGGTTATGACCCCCCTCCGTCCCTTGTTCTCCCTCGTCCAGCTGTGTGGCCCTCGCCCTGCCCCTTCGACTGCACAGCTATGTATATTTGTGCTGTCCGCATAGTCCTTGCCATCTGTGCACTGTTCTCTTGCTTATCTCCATTCTGTCCTTCGATCTTGTCCTGTCGTTCATCAATTTATACATTTTATTTCACCTTATCTTTCTCCCACGTTTGTTGTCCACGCCGCCCTTTCTTACCTAGACTATCACTTGTCCCTGTATGTCCTTTTATCATGATATATACCCCCCCCCCCACATATCCAGTTCTCCTCTCTCATCTTTTTTTCCCTGATCATTCCTGTCCTGCACCCCTGTTGATCCTTCATCTCCTTTTCCCGATCCACTTTACATCCTTCTCATTTTGTCTCACCTCTCCCTCTTCTTTATCTGTGCCATTATTACTTTGTAAACCACCCGTGTACTTGTGTCTCCACACACACCGACTACCTTTCCCCCCCCATGCTTAGTCCCCTTATCTCGTGTCACATTTCACACTGTTTCCATTTATATGTGGAGATACCTACCCTATCCACTTTACCCCCGTATTTTCAGTAGTCCCTCCACCCATCCCCGTGTCTTCATCCTCCTATCCTTTTCCCTCTCGATGTGACCTTACCTCGCGCTCGTTCTCTCCTGTCGTTCACACCCTGTTTTTTCTGAGTCCCATGTGTCAGCTTTCCAGTTTTCGATCCCTCTACCCTTTGTCCATTGTGTCGATTTTGTAGACTCCACGCCACCATTCTCTCCGTGCTTGTGATCATCCCCCCTTCTTTCTCTCCGTCAGTGTGCCCCTCCTCCTAGTTTTCGACACACCACTTTACATAACACCTCTGGGAGTGAGCTGAATGAAGCCGGCCACAGCATGCGCAGCTCCCTTCGACCGCTTTTCGCCTATGTTACTCCCCTGTCTTCTGTTACATGATTTGCCACTCAACTTTCTTGTCAAAGTGTAGTGCAGCTTCTCTCTTTGCTCTCTCTTTTTATTTCTCCGCACACCCGCCCTTTTTTGTGCCCGCCACACCTTACTATTGTGTCACGCGTGTGTTCGGATCCGCCGGTAGGAGTTTTTCCCACACTGTGCTACTTTGAGCGAGCACTCCCTTGCAGAGTCAACAGCAGACATTCTCTGACGCCTATGTGCGCACCACACACACACTTCCGTTCACTTCACTATGAGCTATACCATGTCATCCTCACCGAGGACCGAATCTATATCACTAATGTCCCTTGCCATGACCCTGTAACCTCACTGCGTGGGACGGAGTAAGAGCATGGATTAGTTTAATGAACACTCTCACTCTCCGGTCCCGTCACTCTTACACACAGTATGGTTGTTGGAAGACACATGTACGATTTAGTGCTCGGCCGATGAGAACCACCCTTGTCCCTCTTCACCCTTCTATTACTATGTTCTTTTACCCTTTTTCCACATTTATAAAGCATGTTAACAAAATATCGGCCCGCCTGATGTCTCCCGTGTAATCGAACAGAAGCTCTGTACCGTTGCACTTGTCCACAAAGTATCAAATAATGACCACAGCTCTACCCCCCCCCCCCCCCCCCTGTGTCTTACCCCCCTGACCGATTGAACAACTACGTTGTCTGTAACAGTGAGCGCTTATAAATCATAACTATGTGTGGCTATTATTGCCAGTTCTTATGACACAGTATACTTTTTACGTGGGCAGTGTGGAATGGTACACTCGTGGTTTTTGTGTGCACTTTGCCGTCGTTAATATTGTTTTCCATGGTATAGTTCGGGATTGGATCATACTGTTTATGTTAATGTATCCATATGTATATCTTTTGTCATTGTCCGGTTATTCCCTTCGTGATATGTATGGGGGAGTACTGAGAGGGGCAGTTCATACTGTCGTACTAGGTCAGAGCGCTATGTGTCCCCCGCTTTTATACACCCACCTGTCCTGTGGTTGATGTTATTGAGACACGATAATTAATGCCACATACCCGACCCAAAGAAGGGGCCTGAAGGGACAAGCACATAAAAAGAGGTCCATCTCGTAATTGTTAATGCTGTTACACTAGGTTAAGCACAATACCATTCACATCATGAGCGAGAGAAAAGACCAACTATAATAATTAGAGTGCATATGCGCAGACCAAATCATCATAGTCAGTGCACCTGCACAAACCTACAAGCAAACTAAAACAGTAATCATTGGAGAGAGCAGCACCACACAGGATTTAGCCATAGCCCGTCCCCCCCCCCCCCAGGTGTTCTGCCTCCATACATAGTCTTACGGCTCATAGCATTCTCGCTTTTCTGCTAAAACTATGCTAAAATTACCACCTACTTATGAGGAACAACACACTACTGCAAAATAGCACGTGTTTATAGGTTATTTTTATAAAATAAAACTTCCATCACCATACGTGTAGACTATCAAAATTAACAACCCCCCCCCTCAAGTTTGAGGCGCTATAGAGTCACAGCCACATGTAGTTTACCATTTCCAATCACATGCAACCATAGCCTCGCACCGCTAATTCGGAAATGCCATCACTTAGTAAACCAATGCCCACTCGCGTATAAGTGTACCCATTAGTTTATCTTGAACACGGATAACAAGATAAAATAGTTTTAAAAATAACACAACACACATATACCGTCAGAGAATAGCATCAACTACCCTATATGTACTATACAGGAACTCTATTACATGCTGTCAAACAGGTGGCCACACAGCCGAGCGCACCTGTACACCTGTACTTGTGATTCTATGTCAACATACCTCACTATTATGTAACCTCCGCTTTTAGTCGGTGCCACTGCACCTTTAAAACAACATCTGCATCTCGCTACTAGCCAGCAGTGCCGGCGCCCCTTCAGCGCCGTGACAATACGACCCGGTTCTTTGCGCGTATCCGATCGCGCCTATCACGCTTTTGCCGAGGCCCCCCCTAGACTACCTACCGTGACACGACACACGACACACCAGCACGCAGAAATATTGGGGAGTCCAGAGCCCAGGTAAGAACTCACACTCTTACAATTTACTCTTGAGGGAAGGGCGCACAGTACAGCCTCGTACTCCGCACGGCGCACGTACCCGCTGGACGTCACCGACGACCCCCCCCACCCCCCCCCCCCACCCCCCCCCCACCCCCCCCCCCCCCCCCCCCCCCCCACCCCCCCCCCCCCCACCCCCCCCCTGCTCCCCCCCCCCCCCCCCCCGGCCCCCCCCCCCCGTAATGACAAAAATGGGACGGAAAAAGTATTTTTACGGCGCCCACCTGTAGTAGGATTTGTCTATAAATTTGTATTTATAAGTACCCCTCTTTTATTAACAAATGTTCTCCTATTAACAATAAAGGAAGAGAAAACAAAAAAGAAAAGAAATATAGAGATCAAACTTAGAACAAAAAATAAGTTCATTAATTTTGTTTTTTTAGTTTGTAACAGAAACGAATGAAATCCTTATTTAAACTAGAAATATTTTTTGAACTTGACTGGCGTTTGATAGTGAAAAATGAAATGATATAAAATCATATAAATAATAATAAATTCAAAAATTCATCAGCAACATTAATTCAAGGAGCACAATGTATTAACACTTTAACCTACAAAACTAAAATTAATACAACAATTTGTGCGGTGGGGGGGGGATTTTTTTTTTTTTTTAATCAAAATAAGGAAATCAGAACTAATGGTCTTCAACGTGCCGCCCGTTCTGTTTTTCTGCGCGCACATGCTTTTCTGCGTAGTTTTTTTCAAATAAAAAAAGATTATTAATATATAACAAAAAAAAGCGTTATACAAATAGTATTAACACATAATATAAATTGCTGTAAACGCGTTTAAAAAAAAATTAAATAATATATAACTAAAATATAATTTTAAAATTACATACACGTTTTCGATTAAAATAAAAAAATTAAAAACTCAAGCGGTTATAAGCTTTATTGGGGTGTAATGTCTTAAGTGACGCCTTCATTATTTCACACTGTCCGCTGCCAACTTTTTTAAGACACAGAAGAAACGCCGGTCTTTCTTCGTCTCCCCCTTTAGTTTACCGTGGAAACTAAGCGCATACATTACATTTCCTCGTTTAACTTTCGGTTGAGTTTTTGTTGCTCTATCGTTATCTTCGTCTCTCTCCGTCATCTCTGTTAAATATTTCTCCATGTTTGTCTCTTGAGGGTTTTGTTCAGTACACTTATATCACTTGCTCTGTGATTTTCTTGTTATGCGCCCCCCCAGGCACCGCACTTGCGCCCCACCAGGGGGGCCGCGCCCCACTATTTGAGAAGCACTGGGTAAGGAGATTGGACATGAAATCCATTGGGGTCTCCCCGCGCAGGTTTATATCAACTGCGACTGCGCACTCACAGCTCTTTTCATTTTTAAAGTTTGTGGCCTCTTTGAAAGGTCATGGAAGTGGTTTTTGTACGTACAGCAAGTAATTCACTGACTTTCCTGATTGGTTTGGATTGTAACAGAACCATAAGCTGTAAATGTCTGAGAAATAAATTATTTGTCTTTTTAAAAAATAAACTTTAAATCCAGTCCACAGAGCAGACCCTAAACCCTTTTATATCTTTATGTAATTCAGGACAGAACCCATGATATTAAAATGACACAGTCAGTCTAAAAGTGTTTCGTAATGAAAACCATAGTTTTCTTCAATGTATGAAATTACTTGTATATAGAATTTTAAATGGATCCTACATTTTGAATAACATCAAATTAGTCATTAGTGAAAACAAGCTCTTTTGTTTCACAGATTTAAAAAGGATATAAACAATTAACATTAAATGTCAAACAACATTAAGCATTTATAATGAACAGTGAAAGTCTTGAAAAGCCGATAAAAAATGCACCTAAAGTGTTTTAAAACGTTTTGAGCTCAACAAGGGAAAACTAGGGGAGGGGAACAAAGGGGAACTGTTTAATAATAAATGTGTTATATTGCCAGATTTTGTCCACTTGGTGGCAGAAGTCATTGAAATTCAAGTTTAGAAAATTAGGGTTGGTGGCCACGGTGGTTTAGTGGTTAGCACATTCGCTCTCAGCACTTAGGGATGCTTTCCCCAGTGTCTGTGTGGGTTTCCTCTGGGTTCTCCGGTCTCTTCCTCCCTCCTCCCACAGTCCAAAAAACACTGGATCAAGTCATTTGAGTTCTCCAAATTGCCCCATATAGAGTGTGTATGTGTGAGTGAGTGTGTGCCCAGCGCCTCTGTCCTGGGTATAGTCTGCCAGGACAGGGCAGAAGAAAAAACAGAAACGTTCTCCTTGGATGGGGCATGGGGAACCCTCTCCAGTGGACCCTAATATAGGATAAAGCGCAAGATAACGGATGGATGGGAAATCCAATGACTCGGAATCTGCAATAACACCATTTTTTTTGGCACATTATGGCAATAGTTCTGTTCGAGACAATAGTTTTTAAACCAATCACGGAAGACTTTATAAAAAGGCAAAACATTTGTACTGTAATGCTGTTATTTACATTTCAAATTATAAAATTAATATTTGAAGAATTTATTATTTCAAAAGTATAAATCTGATTTGTGCGCATTAAATGTCATTCTAAAAAACAAAAAATAAGTGAAAATACAAATAAAGACGAAAAACATTCACTATTAAATTTAAAAAATACACCAACAAAATATTTAAAATAAAAAATCTTAAACAGCTAAAAATACAATGTAAACTGCTGTAATAGTAAAAACATTATAATAATAAAACACTAAAGTGATACAAATCAAATAAAGAATAATAATAATTGCGGTTATTATAATAGTGTTTAGTTTATTAGTTTTTATTCCCACAAGGTGGCAAGAGCAGCATTCAGATAAAATTCCTCTTACTAAAGTCCTGCTCGTTGTGAGATTGAAATTGGATTTTTGTGTTTCATAATTTTATATAATTAAACTGTCACTCAAGTTACCACTGTGCACCATTTTGAATTACATTTAGATTAATTAACTTTTTAAATATAAAATTTTGACTTGTTAAAACGTGTTTATTGTCAATTTGTTGGTAAAAAATGTAAAAAAATGCGATGTTGGCAGTTGTTTAACCTACAAAAAGATGGCAGTAGTACAGATGTACATTTAGAGCACTCTTAGTGATACAAAGGAAGTGAAAGGTTGAACTGGATAAACAAATGTATATTTAATAAGGAAAAGCATAAATGCAGCTTTTACTTCCTGTGTTTACACCCTAGATAGTGAACTAATATAAGAAACATGTAGATCTATTTAAGACACCAAAGGATGCTGCCATCAAGAAAAACGCTAGAACAGAAATAAAACGACTTTTTGGGGATCACCGATTTAGGACGATTGTGAAAGCTACGCTAATTGAAGACGAATGCACGTGTATTAAAAAAGTGGTTCTGTGAAGAAGAAACCTGAACTAGAAACTCTTTGGCATGTTTCTCGCTGAATGAGATGGACTGCAGTAACCACACTGCTGGTTAATAGATGTATAGAGACTTTTTATCATTGTGGGGATAGTTTTTGCTCCTATAAAAGCAACATAGATATGACCTGTTATAATGAGGATCTCGAGTATTTAAAAGTAATTTTTAAGTTAATGATAAAATTTGCTTACAATGGCATGATATGGGGGACCCGACACCCCAAAAAAAAACAAGATGATCCTTTACGTGGTTTACACCGGAGACCCAACAGCCGTAACCACTCAGCGTGAGCTTTGCACCATGGGGCCCGACCTCGACTGTGTGTAACACTGCAAGTAATGAGTATTCCTGATGAGGAAGGTGTTATGATTTTGGTGCGATTTGATGGTGAGCATGGAGTGTAACAGTTCACGCGCGCATTGAATCAAGCTTGAAAGAAACCTTCTGCATCATTATGACCGCAAACCTAGATGTTTAGCCAGGTTGTGTGTGTTATTATACTTTAGTGCACAGAGACTTTAGGAATTTATTCAGATGGAAGTTCAGGGTGAGTCATTAGTGAGAGCTTTTACTGAAAGTTACAGATGAAGGCATTCATACAGAAGATGAAGATGCAGGAGGCAAAAAATTAATGTATGGAAATAATTTAATACCAAATAAAATAAATTTCCTACATTTATGCTGATATTTCATGGTCTTAACTATTTATTCAACATCCTGCTTCAGAAGAGTATTTGTTATGAAGTCTTCATTGTGTACTTTTGTTTTTGCTGAGTCTTTAATGCCAGATTATTTCAATGTGTTGTTTTAAACAAAGCTAATAAGATAGATAAAGACCTCAAACACAACAGGAATGAGATTATGAGATAATCAGCTGTAATAAACATATGTGTAGAGGCTGATCAAGAATTTTAAACCTGGTATCTCTCACACTCTAAACAAAATCATCCCCCGAAATGAAACACAAAAAAGGACTTTTATTTCTTTTAATTGTCTTTAATGTAAAAATTTTAAAATAATTAAGGTAAAAAATTATTTTCAGAAGGTGAAGAATTTGACGGGTTTGGTTTTTGGGGAATTTGTTTAATGAAAAAAAAACTTTTACGGGGGTTTTTAAAGATTTTATTCTTTTTGGCGCTGCTTTTTATATCCCCCCACCCAAAAACAGCTGAACAAAATTTAACAGGTTACTAATGAAAAAAAAAAGGAAAATTTTTGGTTGGCTTCCTATTTAAAAAATTAAATTTGATCTCTTAGAATAATATGAGATTTTAAATTTGTTTTCAATTTATTGAAAAAGGAAAAAAAGGGTATAAATTTGGGGATAGAACCCATGATTTTTGGTTTTCGAGCCCAAAACTTCTTACCACTTGGCCACCCATCCCCTCACAGTGAAACATTTTAATAAGGAGAATCCGATAGAAGTTTTTATTTTTGTGCTGAGGGGAAAAACAGGGGTGTAACAGTTCCCCAACATTGAATCACTGAAAAAAATTTTTCGCAGCATTTTGAGAAATCTAATTTTTACCCAAGGTTTTGGGTTTTATACTTTGAAACAGAGACTTTTAGGATTTTATTCCGGGAAAAGTTTTTTAAAAAAAAATGTTTTCCTCCCGCTCTAGAAAAAAAATTTAAAAGTGAAGTAGAACAGTACAAAAGGGGTTATTTTTTCACTTTCTGCTGATTCCACTGGATACAAAAGTCTAAATTGCTTTAGAGGAAGCGTTTTTTAATGAAAAAAGGGGTAAAAAAAACCCTTTTCCCTATTTTTTTAAAACAAAAAATTTAAAAGGGATTTTTTTTAAACCCGGGGTTTTCCCTCTTTTTCGTAGTTTTTAACGGCTTTAATCTGAAAGGTGTAGATAAAACTAAGGCAATATTAAACCCTTTTTAAATCCATTGATTTTGACAAACAGAACATCCAGTTTATCTGTCAAAATAAAATAATTTTTCCTCTCATTTTTTTCCCCTCGTTTAACACCAACACTTTTTTACACTTTGGTGTTTTTTTTTTGGGGGGGTTCTGGATTGCATAAAAAAAGGGCAAAAAAGGTTTCTCCCTCGGTTTTTAAAGGGACAAATGCTAAAATTTTACAAAACCACTAATAATAAAAAAAACCCTTAATTTTACAAAAACCCTTTAAAATTTAAAACACACAAAAAAAAATTGTTTTAAATGTGTTGTCAAAACCATTACACCATGGAACCCCCAAATCAAAAAAAACTGATAAAGAATGTTGGTTCTGTTTAAAATCCTCTTTAATAAAAGCTTTAAAAAATTTTCCCAATAAAGTTCGGGCATTGTCTGCTGTTTCCAATTTTTTCTTTTGATTTAAATTTGTCTAGTATACGTAAACGGTAATTAAATTTTTGAAAAAGGGACAGACAAAAAGTTTCCCACTCTTAATTTCTGCCAAAAACCCGGGATCAAACCGGGGGACCTTTAGATTTGGGTCTAACGCTCTCCCAAGGAGCAAATTTCCCGGCACAAAATTTAAAAATTTAAATTTAGAAAAGATACTTTTTCCAAAAATAATGTTTGGGATGTAAAAAAACAGTTTAGGGGAAAAATTATGAAAATTTAAAAAAGGTTAATGCCTTTTTTTTATTATAAGACATTTTAAAAAACCCCTTTTACGGGTTTTCCCCAAAAAGGTTCCCCCAAAAATTGAAATAGAAGCAGATAAATAAAATGGCTTAAAAGTCGAATTTGCTAACCATTACCCCATCAAAAAAAAGGAACCACAGGTAACAAATGTCAGTTCTTTTTAACAATCATAAAATCATAAAATTTTATTTTTTTTTTTATCAAAAAATTTTTTATTTTAAAGCCGTTAATAAAAAAGTAAGCTATTATTTGCGGGATCCATTTGTTTTAGATTTTGACAATGCTTCCCCACGTTTCAAGTTCAGTTTGTACGCAAAATCAAATCAGCAAAAAAGGGCCGGGGCGTTCGCTCCTCTCTTTAGCAAAGTTCACGTTGGGGGGGAATTTTTAGGGAAAACCGGGTCTTGAAAATTCCCAATGGTTGAAATCTTCACCCGAAAATAAAAAAACCCACGGGATGGTATTTTGAAGTCGCTGAAAAGCGCTGTACATTTCCCACAGAGCACGTCTTTAGGGGTTGGGCGGCGGGGGGTATAAACACTGAGTCATACTGTAGTAAATTTTCCACGGAAATAAAAAGGTTGCATCGGACGATAATGAACTCCACTAACGGTGAGTTTTTCTGGAGATTATTTTAGAGTTCTTGAAACCACTTTTTGGGGAATGAAAAACCACACATTTCCTCCGCCGCCGTTTTACCGCACGGGGTTTTATTTTCTGTCGGCTCGAAACGCTTTTTAGTCCACCAAAATGAATGGCAGGCCCCCGCTAGGGCTCTGTGAAAAAAGACCCCATTTAGTCTTGGTTTTCTCGTCGTGTATTTCCCTTTTAAAAGGTCGGAGGGCGTGCATTTTTATTTTCCGGGAACCCGATGTTTGAAGCGGGAAGGGACGGGAGAGGGTAAATTTTTGGGCTTGATTTTTACCTTTAGCACGAACTTCACCCCGTTTGCTGCGTTTTTTTTTTTCTTGAACACTGCTTGGGGTGCCCCCTTTCTTCGGCTATCGGCTTCAGCCCGGGTTTGCGGTCGGGGGCCTGGTGTCCGTACGGGACCCGGGGTTTTGCGTACGTTTTTCCATAATTTTTAAAAGAGGATACTAATTTTAAAAATTTCAAAAACATGCAAATTTACGTAGGCGCAGGATTTGAATCTGAGAAAGAGACCCTAAGGTTTTTTAAGCCTTTCCCTTAACCCCCTTTTGGCCCACGACTACAGCTGGGGTCTCGCTTCCCTTATTTTCACTTGGTGATTTTCCCACTCTGCCCGTGGGGTACAAAAAACACTCCATTATTTTTCAAGGGAGGGAATATTAATTTTAAAATCAAAAAACAATGGGGCCCAATAGTCGGCAGGATTTAAAAACCTGCCGGGGAAACCACAATAAAATTTTCCGCCCATCCCCTTTAAACCCCTTTCCCCGGCCACGACAAACTGCTAGTTTTCCCTTTTTTTTCACTTTTCGGTCTTCACTGTATCAGTTATTCACATTGTATAGGTTAAACCAACGTTTCCCATTTTCCTTCAAAAAGACCCTAATTTAAAATTTAAAAAGGGTTTTGGGGAGTGCGAAAGGTCGGCAAGACTTAAACCCCTGCACGGGAGACCCCAAAAGATTTTTTAGTCCACCCGCCTAACCCCCACCCAGGGGACTACTCGGGGTTCCTTTTTTCCCTTTTTTTCCAACTTCAATGTATATTGATTACATTGTTATTTTTCAAAAACGCTTCCATAACCCTTAAAAAAAGCCCCCTAATTTGAATTAAAAAAGGGTTGTGTTTTCATAGTCGCGGGATTTAAAACATGACGGGGGGGCTCCCAAAGGACCCTACAAACCATTCAGCAACGATCACTGCTGGGGGCTTTTTGCTTCCTTTATTTTCACTAGGCGATCTTCACTGTTTTCAGTGACTTTTCATATATTTTACAACAACAACTCCAAAAAATTTAAAAAAAGGGGGGCCACAACTTTAAAATCAAAAAAAATGGGGGCCATAGTCAGCAGGTTTTAAAAACAAAAAAACGGGGGCCCTCAAAGGTTTTCCCTAGCCATCCCCAAACCACCGCCAGGACTACTGCTGAAAGCTTGCTTCCCTTTTTTTTCATTTGGGGCGATTTTTCCCGTGTACAGTAAATTACACGCTGTAAGTACAAAAAACATTTTCCCCTGACCTTTCAAAGGGGGCCAAAAAGTTTAAAAATAAAAAAGGCTGTGAGCACGTAGTCGACAGGATTTGAACCTGGGGGGAGCCCCTCAATGGTTTTCTACCCTCGCCAAAACCCCTCGGCCATGACTACTGAGGGGTTCCCTTGCTTCCTTTTTTTTTCCACTTAGCGATCTTCACAAGGTTTTTTGTAAGGTTAGTTGTAAGCAGAAAAAATATTAATCACTGTCCCCCCTTTGGGCAATGTTTCTTTCAAATAAATTAAAAAGCATGCTCACCCAACGTGGGGCTCAAAACCCAAAACCCCTAAAATTAGTCTCAGGGCTCTACCAACTGAGCAACCCTGGGGAAAATCCCATGTTCAGAGGGCAAAATGCGGTTTTTTTTAAGGGTGTAGGGAAACCTTTATAGAACTCCAGAACCCCAAAAACCACGACACGCAAACACCCTCCTTTTATATTTCTAACCCGCGGCGCTCCCGGGAAAACACCGGGGCAATTCCCCATTGGCAGGGAAACCTGCCAAACGGGAAATTGCACCCCAAAATGGGGGGGGGGGGGGGGGGAGCCCCCACGACCCCCAAACTTGCAACATAAAATGGGGGTACCCCTGGGTCGCTACATGGGTTATATGGGGCAATTTTAGAATTCATCTGCTTTATCCAGGGTTTTTGGTCTGGGGGAAAATGAAAATCCGGAGAAAACAGGGGAAAGGGAAACCCACCCCCCCAAGGGCCCCCCCCCCAAAGGGGTGGAGACCCACGGGCAGGCCCCCAACATGGAAAACCCCTTCCCACCCAATGGGGATTCAAAACCAGGAATCCCAGTGGAGAGGCAAACGGCTAAACCCCCTAACCACCTTTGCCCCCCCATCGTTAGTTAATCAAAAAAAAAAATTTAAAATCGTTGGTGCACCCTCTTACAAAGTGAACAACACAGCGGGCAATTCAAAAGAAAAAAATTTAAACATTTATAGTATGAAGCAATATACAAATAGACATGGCGGGGGAAAAAGCAAAAAAGAAATAAAAAGATCAGTAAAAGGAAATCACTTTTTGCTGATGAGAAAAACCCTGATCAATAGCAAAAACAAATACAAATGTAGTTAGTGGAGCGAACGCTGGGCCCTGAGAAAAGGAGCTGTCAAAACCAATTTATTTTTAAAAATTGATTTTTTTAGTTTTAGAAACAAATTTCCCAACAGAGGGCGCATTTTTAAAAACCCTTCCTCGTCAGTACGTAAAAAATGTCTCCGGGTTTGTCATCCAGAAGTCTGGGGAAATTTCTTTTTTAAATAGAGATAGAGATAAAAAATTTTTATTTATTGTCTCAGCAATAAGGAGTCCACATTATAATAGTTTTTGTGATGTAGATACATTTAAAATTAATGAATCAAAGTTTTTTTTTAAGAAAAAAAAATTTTTTTGTCTTTTTAAAGGGTTTATTAAAAGCAGAAAAGGATGACTTTATTTTTTAAAATGCTGTAAATTTTTTTTTTAAATTAACAAAGTGTAAAAGCTTTTCCCCCCATGGGGGAAACCCAAACCCCGTCTTTGCGTGAAAGGAAAAGATAGGGCCCTACTGTACTAATGAGGAAAATTCCCAAAAAAACCTTGTGCTAATAAGTACCTGAAATTTTTAAATTCCCCAATTTAATATTTGAGTTCTTTATTTTTGAATTTTGATAGAAATGTTTTTTTTTATTTGTAGTTTCTTTTTGAGAAAAGGGGACTTTATTTCAGTCAAAGCGCTAAGGAAAAAAATTGGAACCTTTTTGTTTTGAAAAATTTTTTCATGGAAAATTTTCCTATTTTTGTTTTGATTTCTGTTGACGGGAACCGTGGGTTAAGTTTTTAGCGTCCATCAAGACAGTAAAATGCACAGTGTTTACAGTGAAGTGCTTTAGAAAAGTTTATTATTACATGGACATGTAATTACCCACAAGCTCTAACTCGGTTGGGTTTTGTTTTTCATTTTTTGGTTTTTACGATAAAAAAAACAAAAAAGAGGGAAGGGGTGAATACTACAGCCCCTGTGATAGTTTAAGAGTTTTTTAGTTCTATAGGTGACAAAACCCAACATTATTTTAAATTAATAAAATGAAAATAAGTATTACATTTAAAAATCTATTTGATTTTTTTATCATGCCCCAAATACAATGTTTTTTAACAGAAAAATTTCAATTAAACCCTTTTAGTTAAAAAAAAAAAAATAATAAGAGATAAAGGGGAAAAAAAAGTGCCACATTCACATAAAAATCAGCGAGGAAAACTGAAGGGAACCCTCATGGTCAAAATTGTTTGCTTAATTATTTTGCCGGGTTTGGGGCTCCACAATACAAGTTAAACGTATCAGACTAAATTTAAACCAAATCTCCCAAAAAACAGAAAACCTTGTAGTGCCCCTCAATTGTACTTTCCCTTAGAACTATCTTTCAGGATCTTTTCTATAGTTTGCATGTAGGAAATGTAAATAGAAAGTGTTGGTTTACTCTATGGAAAACAGGATAGTTTTTTTAAATAAAATCGACAAGGGGGGGACAAAACTGACTAAATTTAAATTTTCTTGTTTGAAAATTTTGTTTCCCTTTTTTTTTGGTTAAATGGGGGATGGGATATGTTCAGGGGGTTTTTTGGGGTTAAACAGATTATAGACAAAAAATTTAAAAAATTTTTGCATGAACATTTTTTACTTTTTTGAAAGCTTTTTGGGTGTAAAAATTCTTTAAATTATTTTGATTAAAACAAAAATTGCTTTAAAAATGGAAAAGTAGAATAGTAAAGTAAAAGTTTGGGCTTTTAAAAATACTAAAGGTTTTTTTCTTTAAAAAGTTCCCCCAAACTCTCTCATCATTTTCCCCTTTAATATAAACTAGGGGCTAGTGGGTGGGGGGGGGTTTCCCCCTGCTCATTTTGAGGGTAATTTTTCAGGTGCGGCATATAAACTAGGACTTATTTTTCGTTTAATTCAAATGCTGCATCTTCTTTAACTCTCTTTGCATGTTTAGTTTTTTTTTTTACCAAATTAACTTTTTTGCAGGAAGATAACGAAAGAATTTTTCTCAAAAAAAAAATTTTTTATAAAAAATAATCAATGGTGGGACCTTTAAACCCCCAAACCTTTTAAAGACAACAAAACCCTTGAAGTCCAACCGCTAAACCATTGCGCCACAGAGCCAAATGCATGAGGGATTTTTACCAAAAGAGTTTACTTTCTTTTTTAATTTTTAATGAATTATCAAATAAAAGGAAATATATATTTCTTTAAAAAGGGTTTTTGGTTAAACCCGCCTACTGTATACTGTAATACGTATGTGTTTAGTGTTTTTAAAAAAACAGATTCTGTCTCCTGACAGGAAAATGACACAGAAACCCAAACCCCGTTTAAATGTGCGCACATTCACCTTACAGAGAAAAAACTTTTTTATATTAATTTCCCAAAGGGCAATATTTTGTTTATTAATTTTAAATTTCTTTTAAAATTCACCAATATGTTATGTTACTCATTACCCAAATTTTTCAAACCCTCTTAAAAAGGTCCCTTAGCCCGAGTGCACTTTTGAAAACCACATTATTTGATTTCCCTATGTATGCAAATTGTTTACAGTAACAAACTAAATGAAATTTTGGGGACCTATGGCTTCTGCCACCCGCTCATTTCTCAGTTTTAAAAAGTTCTGATCAGGTCAAATGCTATCCCTGTATAGTCCCAAACTGTGAAGATCAATCGGGAAAATCAGACCTTTTTTGACCCAAAAACCCAATAACTGCTATCCAATCCCCCATCCAATCCCTTTCCTTCGTAATGCATTACTTGCTGGTCGGCCAGTTTGCACAATCAGGGCCCCTACAGCTGATCCAAAGTTACTTTTAATAATCAAACTCTCTTATTTTTTTTTTTCCTGTAAACTGCCTGCATTCAGAAAAAGGTAAATGACTCCCGGTCTACAGGGGTCTGAAACTTTCTCACCCTTTAATTTTTTTTTACAAAGACTTTTCTGCACTCAATCATGAAACCCCTGGGGCTTTAAACTCACCATTAATTCCCCACTCCCTTTTTGTTCACACTTTCTTAATGGTGGAATGATTTTCCATTTTTGTCTTTAGCAGATGCTTTTTTCAAAAGCAAACCCCTTTGCAATGAGAAACAACAAAAGTCTGGAGTTAAGGGGGAAGCCCCTAAAACTGTATATTATTTAAAACCGGATTTTTTATTTCCCAAACTGATTTAAAATGCTTTGGGTCATCCCCATTTTTATTTATTTATAGATTCATTCATTCAATTCCGCCCTTTTTCCTTTATTGAAGTATAAAGTTCTAAATGCTGGGAAATTTTGGGTCTTCAAAAAAACAACTTAAAACATTTTTTTTCGGAAGCCCCTTAAAAAAAAAGTGAGAAAAATAAAAAGGGTTTTTAGGAAGGAAAATTTTTTACATCTATTGGAGTTTATTAATTTATTTTAATATTTTTTTCTGGGCTTTTTGATTGTCTAATGTGTATTTTTTTTAAAGTTTGGGTTTTTTAAAAAAAACCCCCCCATTATAAATTCAGGTTTTTTTTTCCTGAGTATGAAGGGGGCGGAAACTCAGTGGGTTTTGGGCATTGTGGGTTTTCCCAAAAGGGAAGGGCCCCTGAAGTTTCCCTGTGCAAAAATTTTGGGATTATTGTTGGGAAACATAAACAACCTTGTTGAACTTAAAAAGAGAAAATATTAATTTTTAGAATTATTATGGGGGCAGGGAGCTCAGTGGTTTTAGGGTGTTTGGGTTTTCAATCTGAAGATTGGGGGTTTAAAACCCAGGGCCACTGAAAATTACCAGTGTGGGCCTTGAGCAAAAGGGCCCCTTTAAACCTTTATTTCTCCCGGGATGTTGTGGGTTAACCCCGTTCTCAAATTGTAAGGGCCTTTTTGGGTAAAAAGGGATCTGTTAAATTTCCAAATGTAATGGAAAATGAAAAAGTAGAAATAATTTAGTGCAAAAAGGTTTTTAAATATTTATTTGTCCCGATAATGATTATTTTGTTGAACTCAGATTTTATTTAAAAGACAGTTAAAAAAATTAAAACACAAAAAAACTGTTTAAGGGGCCCGTAAAATTTTGTTTAATGAAGCACATGTCTGAACCGACTGGGGTTTTTGTCATTCCCGAAGAAATGTTGATCCACAAGAAATATATATTTTACATTTACAATTACTAAAAATTTGGGGTAACCCTTTCCTTTCTATTTAGTTTAAAAAAATAAGGGGGCGAATAAAGGGCTAACCCTTTTTCAAAAACTAGGAAATGTGGAGGAAATTGTATTTTTTCTATATTAGCAGTAGTATTTTAAATTTGTATACTGTAGTGCATTCATTCCAGTTAGATCAACATATTTTGCCAGTATAAAACATAATTTTTAATGGTTTCCCGTAAAATTTTTAAACTATTCCCGTCTGGAGCATGTTTTCTTTATTTTGTTTTAAAAAATGTGCTTAAAAAAAACACAGGCCAACGGGAAAATTTGTGAATTATTAGACATGGCTTTAACTAAATTGTCTAAAGGTGTAGAAATATCCGGCCCCCAAACTCAAAAATTGCTTTTTGGCTAAATTTTAAAATTTTTGGGCAGAGGGGGCCCCCTGCAATAGCATTTCTATTACATTTTTACATAATTTTAAAATAAAATGTTTTTAAAAATTTATTTTCTTTAAAGTTTTTTTTCCCGCCACAGGTGGAAAAAAGATTTAAAGCTGATTTAGGTGAAAAGACTTTTGGGGGGTCTGGCAGTCCGTTAAATTCCTCTTTTTTCTGACCCAGTCACTCCTCGATTTACTGATTTTACTGAGAGCCGGATATTCAACTAACTGTCCCCCTCTGTTCTTCTTTAAATTTTCAGCCTTAAATTTTTATTTTAAACTTTTTTTTTTAAGATTTTTTAAAGCAATTCGTATCTTATTTAAACATAAAAAATAAAAAATGTTTTTTTATCGTAGTTTTAAAATACTTTCCTTTTACCCAATTTATTTTTGTACTAAAACTTTATGTGAAATTTTTTTGTCTCAAATCTCTTAAATTTTCCCCCATATTGAACAAAAATGTCAGAATGGGCCCAGCGGTCTATGGCGCCAGACCCCCAAAAGGGACCAACCCCCTTTCCCCATGAGGTTCTGGTCCCCCCTGGGTTTTGGGGGCGGGGTTAAAAAACCCACCCTTTGACATTTAAATTTTTTTAAAAAAATTTTTTTCCCGCAGCCCCTGGGAAAAAAAATTATTTAACTGACAACATGAAGTAGCAGACAGTACAAAAGTGTAAAGACCCATTATTTCCCTTTTTTTATTATTTAAACCCAACATCACAATATAAAATTTAATATTTGTTTTAAAGTAGGTTTATTTAATTTTTATTTAACTATAAAAAGTGTCTAAAAAATGGCTTTATGAGGAACGTTTTTTAATTCCAAAAAATAACGTGGTTTTAACCAAAAACGAAACGTAAACTACGCCCTGTGCCCCAGGTGTCCGTTTTAGGGTATACACTATGAAGTGCACTTTGTTTTCCAAACAATAGCATTTTACATTTTTTTTTCCCAAAAAATGAAAAAAACCGGGCTGAAAAAAAAGTTTAACCGTTTATTTTACAGATTTATTTTAGTATAATTTTAATTGTAAAAAAAAATAAACCCCTTAAAAAATATTCCTATATTTTTTAACATTTAAAATTTAAAAAGGGGTTAGTTTAAATGGTTACCTCGTTTTTGGACTTTTTACGATTTTCATCGGCAGGGGGGGACGAAAAATAATTTCTAACTAAATAAATAAAAATTTCTAATTTAAGTTTTTTCAAATGTCCGTCTGAAACAGAAAATCCCCGTTTTTTCTGTCAAAAAGATCAAATTTTTATCTAAGGTTCCCTCGTTGAGGGACAACAGGTTTTTGCACTTTTAAATTGTTTTTTTATCGCCGCCCGAGGGTGCTGGGCTGCTTATTTAGACTGTTTTATTAAAAAAAACTAGCTTTTTTGGGGGATTTTAAAGTCCCTTTGAAAATATTTTTAAAATTTTACAATTTTGGGGTTTATTTGTGATAATAACAAAAATTTTGTTTAATTTCAAATTTTTTTTTTTTTATCAGATCCTTTTTTTTGGGTTTTTTTAATGGTTTAAAATTTTGATGTGGGGCACAGGAAGGTTTTACATTGATGGGGATTTGTGTGTTTTTAAAAATGTAGGATCAAATTTTTTAATTTTTTTATAATTTTTACATAGAGGAAAAAAAAATCATTTTTTAAAAAAAAACTTTTAGATGTCATTTTAGATCATTGGGCCCTTTTTCTTTGGGGTTGCATCAAAATATCAAAAGGGGTAAAGGTCTGCTCTTTAGACTGGGTTTAAAAACAACTGCTAAATACAAACCCCTAATTTAAAAAATAAAACAGTTCTTTGTACACCAAAAAACTTTACTTTTAAAAAACCCCCAAAAAAAAAATTTATTTTTTGTTTTGTTTCTAACCATTACACCATGGAAAAAACCAATCAAAAAAAAAAACCCTTTGGGCAAGAAGTCATTCGTTTTTCAATCCTCATTAACAGTTTTTTGAAAGGTTCAATAAAATTCCCATTCTGGTTTTGATTTTTTTTTCCTAGTATAGGTGTAAACGGGAATTCAATTTTTAAAATGGAACGACAAAATTTAAAACATCCCGTGAAGTTCTACCGGAAAAAACCCGGGGGCGAACCAGGGGCCTTTTTCTAACCCCCTCCCATCTGAGGGTTTCTTCGGCACAAAAGCTATTGGGTTTAAATTTGCAAGATACTGTTCTAAATTTAAATTTTTGGTGTAAAAAAATTCCTTTTTATTAAAAAAACAGTTTAGTGGAAGGGTTTAAAGCCCCCTTTTTTTTTATTAAAAAACATTTCCCGAAAAAAAAATTTTTTCAAGCCAAAAATGGTTACAAACCAAAAATTGAAAAAAGAATCCCGATAAAAAGATGGCTTCAAAAATCCCGAGTGCTAACCATTAACCCCAAAAAAAAAGAACCCCCAGGTAAAGGGAAAGGGCAGTTTTTTACAATCTTTATCATAAAAATTTTTTTGGAAGAAATTTTTAAGGAAAAGTAAGTTATTATTTGTGTATCCATTTGTTTATTAGATTTTGAAAAAGGGATACCACGTTGTCAAGTTTACCCTTGGGAAACCCCAAAACAAAAAAGCGACCCTTTCGATGTCCACTTTAACACCCCCAAAGGGGTTTTAAAATAAAAAAGAGATGAAGATTTAATTTAGTTTGTAGTTTTTACTGGATTTTTTTTACCCGATTTCGATATGGGGCAATTTTGAAAAATTTAATTTGACCCCTTTATTTATGTTTTTTGGGCTGTGGGAGGAAAAACCCGGGTAAAACCCCCCATGGACACGGAAAAAACATGGCCAAAAATCCACCCAGATTGGGAAATTTGAAACCCCGGGAAGGGCCCAGCGTGAGAGGCAAAAGTGCTAAAAAAAAAAGCCCCCATGCCACCCTTTGAAGATTAGTATAAATGTAGTAATACATAATAAAAATCAGAAAAGGGAAATTACAAGTTTTTGGGGGCCTTTTTGGGAAAATTTTGGAGATTTTATCTTCTGATAAAAAAAACACCATCCATTATGTTTTTTCTTTTTTCCTTTTTTTGGGTTCCCCCTGGCCCCTCCAGGGGAAAAACGTTTTCGGGCGCTGGCCCATACCCCAGGACAGGGCGCCAAGGGGGGGAATTTTAAAATTTTTTTATTATACAGGGGAAATTTTCCCAAAATGGCCGAAAGAAAAAACAAAGGACCTTGGGTTTCCCGCCCCTAGTAAAATACTGGGCGGGCTGGCTGATTTAAAACCCCAGGGCGGGAATTTTTTGAAATTGGGTTAAAACAGTTTTAAAGGGGGGGGAAAAATAGATAACCATATACCCCCAGGTATACCCAAGGGAAGGGGACTTTCACTCAGACCCAGAGGCGACAGAAACGGAAAAGCCCGAGGAAAGGGGAAAACCGCTGGCCACGGAGTTACTGGGGGTGTCCCTGAAGTTTTTTCTTTTTGTCCCTTTAAAATCAGTTGGGGGGCGGAAAATCTTTGGGATAGGCCCTTTTTTTTTCTGCCTTTTTCAAAATTAAAAAAATCCTAACACAAACTATTTCCCGACCACACCACTCACACATACACACTCTATGTGGGGCAATCTATGTGGGGAACTCAAAAAGGACCCGAAACCATGTTTTTAGGGCTGTGGGGGGAAAACCCAACGGAACGGGGAGAAAATGGAAATGCCCGAGGGCGGGAAAATTTCTAACCACTAAGCCACCGTGCCAACCCCGGGTAAAAAACTCTGTAGAAATAAAATTTTATTTAAAAAGATTTTTCTGATTTTAAAAATTTTCCATAAGTATGTAAGACTTTTGACTGTACACTGGGGGTTTTAAACCCGGGTTTCTGGGGTTCCCTAAATTAAAAATTTTTTTTTTAAAAATTTTATTTTAGGTGTTTAAGATCAGATGTAATACATTTGGGAAAAGGGAAAAAACAGGAAAAAAAGCCCCAGAATATGCTCCCAAAAAAAGCCAAAAATTTAGGAACCCAAAAAAAAACCCCCCCTTTTTTTTATGACAAAATAGATATAACATGGTCAAAGATTTTTGGGCCAGGGAATTTTTAAAAACCGACAGGCATTTTTCTAACTTTAATATGGGGGCTCACCCGGCTACTTCCCGTCGGTAGAGCAGAGACCCCTTAATCTCAGGGCCCGGGGTTCCGAGCCCCACGTCGGGCGAGAGTTTTTTTTTTAAATTGGGAAAAATAATTTATTTGCCAAATGTGTTGACAGTGATGAAAATTTTTTACTGCTTTTTTGACCTTACAAAATTTTTCCCTTTCTGCGTTTGAGCTATTTCTTTTCCCAATAAGCAGAGCAAAGAGAAATGAAGACAAACTTTACTCTACTTCTGTATATAACAACAAAAACAAGATCTGTAAAAAAATGCAATTTCCCCTTCCCCCGAGTTAAAAAAATATTCTGATTCATGTTTTGGGATTTTTTTGTAGTTTGGATTCCGGCCTGCACCTATTTATTTTAAATTTTGAAAAGGCCCAAATGTGGGGGTGCCGTGATTTATTTGTGGTTAGTACTCCGGCCCTTTTGGGGCCCAGCAACCCTGTTTCGGGAAACTGGATCAAGGCAATTAAGAAAAAACCTCATTTTTAATTAATCAAATATTGGAAAAGATGTTTTGGTTTCAATTTTAAATAAGCGTTTGGATGTGTTTAATGTTTGATAGTAAAACTTATAGTATTAAAATTAAAATAAAAAAATTTCAAGTTTCGGGACTCTCTCATTTAAACCCGGGTCCAAAATTTTGGGAGCTTTCTCTAGTGGGAAATTAAAGAAAAATGTTTTTCAAGTTTTTTCAAAACCCCCTGACACTGTCAAGGGGATGGGCGAAACCTGGGATAAAACTGGTTTTCCTCTAGGGCTAGATTTCAGTCTTACGGCCCTTTTAATTAAACATTAATTAAAACCATGATTAGTTTTATGTTCCCCAAAAGTTTTTAATAAAACCCAACCTTTAAACTCTATAAAAGATGTTTTTAAAAAAAAAATTGTGGGCAGAAGTGGGGTTTTTAAACCCAAAGCCTCCCCAAACAGAAAACCAGAATCCTCATGTGGGAGGGGGAGATACCTTGAGTTTGGCCCGTTAGACCCTGGGCCATTTTGACTTTTTTTGGGATCTAAAGAAACTGTAAGAGATTTTGGGGACAAAAAAATGTCCATAAAAATTTAAAAATTTATTGTAGTACAAGTCATATTTAAAATGCAAAAATTGAATCTCTATAACTGATGGTTTTTTCCAAGTCTCTTTTTGGGGGACTTAAATTTAAAATTTTTTAAACTTATTTAAATAATTCATATAAAAATTGTTTTATAACTTTCTGTATTCCCCTTTTTTTCCCCGAGGGAAAATTTTAAAAATGTTTTAAGGTTTTTAAATACTTAAAGGGGGGACCCAGATTTGGAAAAAAGAGGGCCTTTTTTTCTGCAGTCAAATGCTCTGCCACTGGGGGC
>JAFMOC010001358.1:0-32500 GCA_019802505.1 Corydoras sp. C115
TTAATACATTAACCCTTTATTTTTACAGACTCTGAAACCGCTGATGGAAAAGAGAAGGCGCGCTCGTATCAATGACAGCATCGACAAGTTAAAGGCGCTGATTGTCCCGCTGACGGGCAAAGACGTAAGTATAAGATCAAAGGTTCTTCCATTTTGGGTTCTGCATCCATCAGAACCATCATCTAATCTCCCGACGTTCTTCTTTTCGTTTTTCCAGATGACGCGCTACTCGAAGCTGGAGAAAGCTGACGTTCTCGAAATGACGGTGCAATTCCTTAAAGAGCTCCCGCCCTCACCAGGTAAGCACTAAAATTGATTCAATTGCTACCTTCATGACGTCAACATTTAAATTAATTACATTAATAAACTAATTCAATGATATGGCGACACGGTGGCTTAGTGGTTAGTATGCTCTCCTCTCAGCGCTGGGGATCCCGGTTTGAATCCCAATCTGGGTGGAGTTTCCATGTTCTGCCCGTGTCCGCGTGGGTTTCCTCCGGGTTCTCCGGTTTCCTCCCACAGTCCAAAAACATGGATCAAGTCAATTGAATTCTCCAAATTGCCCCATATAGTGTGTGTCTGTGTGAGTGAGTGTGTGCCCAGCGATGGATTGGCGCCCTGTCCTGGGTGTATCTGCCCAGCGCCTGAAACGTTCTCCCCTGGATGGGCATGGGGAACCTTCCCGCGGCCCCAATAGAGGATAAAGAATAAATGAATTGAATATAATAAATAAGGCGGCACGGTGGCTTAGTGGTTAGCACGTTCGCCTCTCAACGCTAGGGATTCCCGGTTCGAATCCCAATCTGGGTGGAGTTTCCATGTTCTCCCCGTGTCCGCGTGGGTTTCCTCCGGGTTCTCCGGTTTCCTCCCACAGTCCCAAAACATGGATCAACTCAACTGAATTCTCCAAATTGCCCCATATAGAGTGTGTCTGTGTGGGTGGGTGTGTGCCCAGCGATGGATTGGCGCCCTGTCCTGGGTGTATCTGCCCAGCGCCTGAAACGTTCTCCCCTGGATGGGCATGGGGAACCTTCCCGCGGCCCCAATAGAGGATAAAGAATAAATGAATTGAATATAATGAATAATGATAATGAATAATGAGATAATGAATGAATGAATTAAATGATGTTTATTGTTCCTTCCAGCGCGTGCCGACAATTACAGGGAGGGCTACAGGGCGTGCGCGCAGCGCGTGTCGACGCTCCTGCCGAGCACGGGCCTCGGCATGGACTTCCTCCGGGACTCTGTGAGCGCGGCCCCGCCATGTCGCACCTGCAGCCCGAAGTCGGGTGTCGTGTCGCAGAGTCGGGCGCACTTGCCGAGCTCGTCGTCGGACAGCGCAGGCGCAGGCGCAGCCGTGACCGCAGGGCAGCCGGTGTGGAGGCCGTGGTAGATCCACACCCATACAGCCGGACTGAGGCTAATTGTTAGTTATTATTGTAGTTTAATTATTGATTTAGTAATCCACACCGTGGAGTTTCATACAGCCGGACTGCAGCTCGTCGTGGGTTCTAATTGTTAGTTATTTATTGATTTAGTAATTTATTGATTTAGTCATTTATTGACTCGTGCTAAATGAATTGTAAAGCGGGAGTTACAGCACAGATCGTCGACATGTAACTGATGCAATCCTCTCCGGGGTTTCAAGCAACACTATTGTAAACCCCACGGGTTATTAAGAAGTATTTTCCGAGGTTTGCACGATGGACTGTGCAAAAAAGTGGTAAACACTGTGTGTTAAGGGGTATTTGGAGCAATGACGTCACAATCGTCATTCCTTTTAAGTTATTGTGATACAACAACAATAAAGGTGGTTGAAATGAGTTTGGTTTTCTGGCTTTTTTTTCTATTTTTAAAACCATTTACCAGGTTTTTAGTACAAAAATCAACTAAAAATGAAAACAGGACGTTTACACTGTACACGCTCAGCAGGTTGCACACTGTTGCTGCAGGGTTGGAGCCTTTCAGCCTTTAAAACTCTCGTAGAATGTCAACTATACTTCCAGAAGGTGGTCTGTCTGCACCCTGGAGGATTTTAATAAATTCATATTTTAAGATATGTTAAAAAAACTGAACATTTACATGCAGCAGACTTACAAATGGAGCACTGGGTTTCACAACCACAGCAGCCCTGGAGCAATGAGGGTTAAGGGTCTTGCTCAAGGACCCTCATTGGTAACATCATAAAAGGGAGTTTTTTCTTGCCACTGTCGCTTCGGCTTGCTCTTTGGGGGTTTAAAGGCTTTTCATTCTGTAAAGCTGCTTTGTGACAATGTACTGTTGTAAAAAGCGCTATATAAATAAATTACTTGACTTGACTTGACTTGGGATTTGAACCCACAACCTTCAGATCAATAGCCCAACTCCCTAACCACTGAGCTACAACACCACACAGAAGCAATCAGAAGACACTGGTCATGAAGGGATGAACATGGTCAGCTGATACTCATGAAGAATGGTCAAGGATTCAATGAGACTTTATGGTCATTTGCATCACATATGAATAAGTGTAAATGAATCCATCCATCCTTTAACTTTATCCTCTACTAGCTTTATCCTCTACTAGGGTCATGGTGGAGGGGGTTCTCAATGCCCATCCAGCATTTTGGGCGCTGGGCAGATACAGCCAGGACAGGGCACCAATCTATCGCTGGGCATACACACACTCACACACACAAACACACTCTATACGGGGCAATTTGGAGAATTTAATTGATCTTGAGCCATGTTTTTGGACTGTGGGAGAAAACCGGGGAACCAGGAGGAAACCCACGCGGACATGGGGAGAACATCGAAACTCCACCCAGATTGGCATTTGAACCGGGAATCCCTAGCGCTTAGAGGTGAATGTGCTAACCAAAGGTAGATGCTTATTTGGGTTTTCTCCAGTTTCTTCTCACATTCCAAAAACATGAATTCAATGTGAACTGGATGCTCTAAACTGCCCCTATATAGTGTGTGTCTGTGTGAGTAAATGTGTGTCCAATAGTCAACAATCTATTTTCATGTCTTCCACCAGTGTCATTTAAAAAGCAATGCTGTTTGTGAATATATCTCCCCCGATACGTATGGCCATCTTGAAATGAGGTGTGTTCAGGTACATTTCTGGGGTATTGCCATCTTGGCGACAGAAAACCCAGGTGCACTGCTGACTGAAAACAAACTACACAGACGTCAACAGACATTCATCACTATCTCGGTGCTGAATCATCAACAGACACGTGTCCAATGCTACAGAACCCTGAATATAACTTATATATAATATAATATAATATAATTTATATATAATATATAAATATATAAATCTCACTGCATTTGTACATAGAATGGAGATTTAGTCTACACGATACTGTGGGTTTTCCATTCACAGTCAATTGGAGAACCATGGACCAGCACATAAAGCCCAGGTAGCTGCACCACTGAAATAGCAATCTGCCAAAGTCAGAGTGCACCTAGTTCTCTCTGGATTGGTTAATTGCATGCTTTGCTCAAAACACACCCATAAATAATTAAGAATATTAGTACATGCCTTTTGTAGGTTTTAAAAGGCGTTTGGGGCGGCAGAACCCCAACGTTAGAACGTTGGCCCCTCAGCGCTAGGGATTCCCGGTTCGAATCTCCATCTGGGTGGAGTTTCCATATTCTCCCCGTGTCTGCGTGGGTTTCCTCCGGGTTCTCCGGTTTCCTCCCACAGTCCAAAAACATGGATCAAGTGAATTGAGTTCCTCAAATTGCCCCATATAGTGTGTCTCTTTGAGTGAGTGTGTGCCCAGCGATGGATTGGCGCCCTGTCCTGGGTGTATCTGCCCAGCGCCCGAAACGTTCTCCCCTGGACAGGCATGGGGAACCCCCCCGCGACCCTAATATAGGATAAAGTGGGAGATAATGAATGAATGAATAAAAGGCGTTTGTTTTCCCATCATTATGATAGCAACGACACACCGACAGGCCCGGAATCAAGAATACAGTTAAACAGCTCATAAAGGATTCTTTAAAAACAGACATGCTTCAGGTGAAATCTTTAATAATGTTAAAAACAGATAAAATTTCCATCCATCCATCCATTTTCTTCCGCTTTATCCTCTATTAGAGTTGCGGGGTGGTTCCCCATGCCCATCCAGGGGAGAACGTCTCGGGAGCTGGGCAGATACACCCAGGACAGTACACCAATCTATCGTTGGGCACACACTCACTCACAGACACACACAAATACACTCTATATGGGGCAATTTGGAGAACTTAATTGACTTGATCCATGTTTTTGGACTGTGGGAGGAAACCGGAGAACCCGGAGGAAACCCACGCGGACACGGAGAGAACATGGAAACTCCACCCAGATGGGGATTCGAACCCGGGAATCCCTAGTGCTGAGAGGAGAACATGCTAACCACTAAGCCACCGTGCCGCCCCAGATCAAATTTATTACAACAAAATCAGTGGCACGGTGGCTTAGTGGTTAGCACGTTCTCCTCTCAGCACTAGGGATTCCCGGTTCGAATCCCCATCTGGGTGGAGTTTCCATGTTCTCTCCGTGTCTGCGTGGGTTTCCTCCGGGTTCTCCGGTTTCCTCCCACAGTCCAAAAACATGGATCAAGTCAATTGAAGTCTCAAAATTGCCCCATATAGAGTGTGTCTGTGTGAGTGAGTGTGTGCCCAGCGATGGATTGGCGCCCTGTCCTGGGTCTATCTGCCCAGCGCCCGAAACATTCTCCCCTGGATG
The DNA here is from genome assembly GCA_019802505.1 of Corydoras sp. C115. Taxonomy (NCBI): domain Eukaryota; kingdom Metazoa; phylum Chordata; class Actinopteri; order Siluriformes; family Callichthyidae; genus Corydoras; species Corydoras sp. C115. The sequence continues at coordinate 4,721 of JAFMOC010001358.1, forward strand.
GGCATGGGGAACCCCACCGCGACCCTAATAGAGGATAAAGCGGAAGATAATGGATGAATGAATGAAAATCAGGTTGGGACATTAATTTAAGAACCCCAAGCAAAACCGAGGGTGCTGTTTGGGTGATAAGGAGGTGCAGCATTCAGTTTCTGAATAAAAATGAATGAAATGACCAGCTTAATGAAATGAAACTATAAAAAGCATGTGCCGTTTCAGCCTCTAGCTGTTTGTACAACGGGACAGCAAGTGCACAATCACCATCCTTTTACCCCCCACCCCCATCCCCAAGGCTCAACATTCACCCTACCCAAGCTTTTATCATCTCCAATCTCCAGGACCCTGTCTGCCCACTGTATTAGGGGGGGGGGGGGGGTAGCTTGGGGGTTAACAGCTGCTGAAATGTTATGAAGCAGCTGCTTTGTTCTGGCACCAGTGTTTCTTTTTTTAACACTTTTCAAATGACCATATACAGTTTCTTATGTGTTTAAAAATATAGCTTTAACTTGTAAATCCTCCTTAAATTAATACAATTAAAAACATTTCATCGCGATTAGGATTATAGGAACTTATAGGAACCTTTAGCTGCTTATAGGAACCTTTAGCTGCTTATAGGAACCTTTAGCTGAGTGATTAAAAGAGCACAAGAAGGTCGGAACAGTGGCCTTTATGATATTCTATATCCCAATATAGGTTTCACATTAGCTGTTATAACAGCTTCCAATCCTCCAGTTATGCTTTCTACAACATTTTGGAATGTGTCTGTGAAAAGGATCTGCTCAGATTCCAGACACTGGACACTATGGTCTTCATTCGGTTGTTGGCTTGTGGTTAAGCAACCAGCTTTGTGACTTGAAAGTCCACGGTTCGATTCCGTATCCCAACAAGTACCATGGCTGAAGTGTCCTTGGGAAAGGCACCTAAACTCCCCGGACTTTTTATACAGGGCTGACTACCGCTCCGGGCATGTGTGCTTACTTCACTCAGTGTGTGTGTGTGTGTGTGTGTGTGTGTGTGTGTGTGTGTGTGTGTGTGTGTGTGTGTGTGTGTGGTACAGATAGGTTAAATGTACAGGACTAATTCCTCTGTGTGTAAGCATTGTGCGCAAAATAGATCACTTTATTTGTTTGTTCTAATTCACAAAGATGTTTGATCCAGACCAAACCAATGTCTTTATGCTAGGGATTCCCGGGTTCGAATCCCAATCTGGGTGGAGTTTCCATGTTCTCCTCATGTCCACGTGGGTTTCCTCCGGGTTCTCCACGTGGGTTTCCGGGTTCTCCACGTGGGTTTCCTCCAGTTTCCTCCCACAGTCCAAAAACATAGATCAAGGTCAATTGAATTCTCCAAATTGCCCCATATAGAGTGTGTGTGTGTGTGAGTGAGTGTGTGCCCAGCGATAGATTGGCGTCTTGTCCTGGGTCTATCTGCCCAGCGCTCGAAAAATTCTCCCCTGATTATATATACATAATAAGTCCAAGTGTCTTTGTACTGTATTCAATATTTATTTTGATAAATTGAAAAAATCGATTTCGTTGCAAATTTAAATGTAATAAATACATCCTTTAAATCGATATGGATAAGAATTGTCAGACTCAAGTTGACAGTGCAGATGCCCAAAACGTACAAAAGGCCTTTACCCTGCGGTAACACCCTCCACCCTCCTCCATAAACAGCATTAACATGACGCTATGCAAATATGAGCCAGAAAAGCGGAATTAAATGTATGATTTCAATATGATCATAGATACTGCGTGGTCGTAAGTAGCATCACTTCTGCTCACTGTGACACACAGACCCAATAACACACAAACCCCATTAAATATCTCCAAAATAGTTAAGAATATTTAACTATATGTAATTTAAATAAAGGTCTATAATTTCTACAATATTGACAAATACTCCAAAAGACAGTTGGATCGGATTAATTCACTACAACAGACGAAATGCGCCGCGCTCGTGTGTCAGATTTTGTGCGTTAACCGAGTGGGACGACATCTACATCTGTACCCAACCTGCTGCTCGTCACTACATCACTGTGTGAGCCACAAAAGCGCACGACATGAAATGGGGAACAAAGAAGGAGCAGTCTTTGTGTGCGTTTGAGAGCGTGCGTAAAACCGCGTCGTTACGCGTGAGCTCGACTTTTACGCGCGCCGTTTCCTCATAAATAAAACCTAAACTCGAGGTCTGTCGCTCTCTCATCACGCCTGCTGCTCTCTCACCACGCCTGCTGCTCTCACATCCCTGTCCCGTGTGAGAGCAAAGCCCTGGGAGGCGTCCGGACACGACGTTCCCAAAACGAAGTGCGACGCGAGCGCACGGCGCACAGATGGGGCACCGACGCCAAAAACACGTCTCGAATCACAATGGGAATTCCAACCGAACGCCATCCGGGGACAAAGGAAGGGTTCCTGAGAAAATACTGCGCTCGCGCCGGGTGGCTCGTGCGGCCACTAATTACAAGGCCCGGGGGAATTTGGGGCGCGTGCAGGGCGTGCTTCGGTTACGCGTCACTTAGAGAGAGAGAGGGGGGCCCGGATTCTGCTTTACCAAAGCTGACTGAGTGTATTTCTCTTAAAGAACATGTTATTTGTTATATCAGAGATGTTTATTGTTGTGTAAACTGCAATAAGGCTGCACGAAATGTAAACACCTGCGCCACCTGGATGCCAGGCGCTACCAGTGCGTGGTTCTGTGGCATCCATCCATCCATCCATCCATTATCTTCCGCTTTATCCTCTACTAGGGTCACCATGCCCCATGCCCATCCACGGGAGAACGTTTCGGGCACTGGGCAGATACACCCAGGACAGGGCACCAACCTATCACTGGACATACGCTCATTCACTCACACAAACACACTCTATATGGGGCAATTTGGAGAATTCAGTTGACCCTATCCATGTTTTTGGACTGTGGGAGGAAACCGGAGAAACCCACGCGGACAATTGTGGGGAGAACATGGAAACTCCACCCAGATTGGGATTCAAACCGGAAATCCCTAGCGCTGAGAGGAGAACATGCTAACCACTAAGGCACCATGCTGCCCTTCAACTATCTATCCATCCATCCATTATCTTCCCCTTAATCTTCTACTAGAGTCGCAGGGAGGATCCCCATGCCCATCCAGGGGAGAAGGTTTCGGGTGCTGGGCAGAAGCACCCAGAACAGGGCACCAATCTATCTCTGGGCACACACTCACTCACAAAAACACACTCTATATGGGGCAATGTGGAGAAATCAGTTGACCTTGATCCATGATTGGGATTCGAACCAGGAATCCCTAGCACTGAGAGGCGAACGTGCTAACCACTAAGCCACTAAGCCATATTGTGCAAAAACAGAATACAAAACATTCATTCATTCATTATCTCCCGCTTTCTCCTCTATTAGGGTCGCGGTGGGGTTCCCCATGCCCATCCAGGGGAGAACGTCTCGGGCGCTGGGCAGATACACCCAGGACAGGGCGCCAATCCATCGCTGGGCACACACTCACACACTCAAACACACTCTATATGGGGCAATTTAGAGAACTCAATTAACTTGATCCATGTTTTTGGACTGTGGGAGGAAACTGGAGAACCCGGAGGAAAGCCACGCGGACACGGGGAGAACATGGAGACTCCACCCAGATGGGGATTCGAACCGGGAATCCCTAGCGCTGAGAGGCGAACGTGCTAACCACTAAGCCACCGTGCCGCCTAGAATACAAAACAAATAAATGTAATAAATACTATAATACTAAGTTCTTTTTTTCTTTTGTGCAAATGGTACGCGTATTAAAGGGTTAATGCGAGGTTGGGTTATTAAAGCTTCTAGGTTTAAACCTTGGAAACGCGCGTTGCTTCGTGACGTTTAACGTTAGTCAATTTATTAAAGTCTCCACGCCAACGAGGAGCCAATGAAAAGGCGGGAAACGCAGAGTAACGCTCGCTTCTTTGTCTGCTCGTCTGTAATCCAAATCCATGCAGATGGAGCACTGACGCCGACCTTTTAAAACCCCAAAAAAATGCAACCAATAAAAAAAGAAGTTTCTAGACAGCACGTGAAGGTATTGCCACTGCGCAGAGAGGGGTGTGTGTGTGGGGTGGGGTGGGGGGGTATGGGGGTGGGTGGTGTATGGGAAGGTGGCGATTATCAAGGAGGCCATCTGCTCGGGTTACGCGACGCGTGCTGGACGCGTGGATCCCATGGGGCGCGCGGGTTCCAAACTGAAAGTATTTGGGATCCAAGCCGAGCTCCGATTTAAACCCCAAAAACAACTTTATAGTTAAAAGTAGAGGTTCGAATCCGTGCGTCACACACACAATCTGGGTCATTCTGTTATTCGGCTGCTTTAGAAAACGTTCTATCAGAATCAGAATATCTTTATTGTCATTATACCAGGTCTAACGAAATGAAGGTGCCATACTTTCGGTGTCACATACTTCAATTTACACAAATAAAGAGATTTAAAAGAGAACACTACAGTTTACCATTTACAAAAATTTTAAAAGAAAGAAAGAATTTATTTACAAAAGTGTATAGAACTGTACAACCTGAGTGAATTTGTACTTTTTTATAAATGAATTGTGAATTGCACGTTTTTACAAATATAAATTCGCTCAGGTTGTACGGTTTTATACACTCTTGTAAATAAATTATTTCTTTCTTTCAAAATTTCAAAAACCCCCATACCCCCCCCCCCACACACAGTCCTCCTTTGCCTTATGGCAGACGTGTGTTTTAGGAAATAACCCAAATATGGAGATGCACAGCCACCCCCACCCCCTCCTCCCCCTCCCTTCGCGCACCCTATGGATGCAGGTGAACCACGACACCCCAGCTAGGACTGTCAACGTCACAGAAAGAAAAAAACGATTGTTGATCAGCAGATGTTCTTTAAAAACGGCGTGGCTTGGAAATCTGTGCTTTAAATTTTAATAATTACGCGCTCCTCCCCCAATCCCCAAAAAGTTGGATTGTTGGATAACGCCACCTTGTTTTTTCAAAGAGGATTTTACCCTCCCCCTCATCTTTCTCTCATTCTTTGTATAAAGGGTTTATAATACAAAAGAAACAATACGATCCGAGCTATAATATTTAAAATGTTATAACGTTTATGTCTAAAAATCACGCATGATTTAATATTCAACGAGGCATCAATATAAAAAAATATAAATAATCTTTAAACAATAAACACACAAAGGATTTAAGCATTTGACTATTAATAAAACACAGTTAAACAAAACAAAAGTGAAAATCGCGTCGAAACGAATGCACATTGTGCGTAATGCCTATTGCGCGTCATGGCACAGGTTGTATTCAAACATTTACAATTGGTTAATAAATTTAAAAATTAAATCAAAGGAGATTTGATTATGAAAAAGAGACGCTATCTTTTGTTTTGTGTTTGAAGTTTCGGGCTGGCGGGGGGGGTGGCACGCGTCTTTGTGCGCGCGCAAATTTGGCTTGGTGTGGGCGTTACCCCGACGCGCTGCTGGGGGATAAATAGCGTCCACTCCGGCAGAACACTCAGAACACTCCTCCTCGCAGTGCAGAACGCAAGCATCCGCCCTCGAGACCCGAGAATGACTCCCGCCGCGTCCTACTCGTCCTACAGCACCGTGGCCATGAGGAAGGAGGCGTCCGAACTGCGCAAGACCCTGAAGCCTCTGCTGGAGAAGCGCAGACGAGCTCGAATCAACGACTGCTTAGAACGTCTGAAGAGCCTCATCGTTCCTCTAATGGGCAAAGATGTAAGTTCTGCTTCGTGTTCGTGCCCGATTCCAGCTTTGTGCTGGAAAACACTTATTTTAACCACGAATTTGCTGGTTTGATCTAACGTCTCGAATCCCTTTGTTGACAGAATTGCCGCTATTCCAAACTGGAGAAAGCAGACATCCTCGAACTGACGGTGCGATTCCTGTCCGAGAACCGCAAGCCTCCCACAAAAGGTGTGTGTGCGTTTTATCTCTACCTTAATACGACCCATCTAGTACCGTGATGGACGTTCTAGCACGTTGCTTACGTCACAGGGGGAGCCAAACATCTATCCATCCATCCATCCATCCATTATCTCCCGCTTTATCCTATATTAGGGTCGCGGGGGTGGGGGGTTCCCCATGCCCATCCAGGGGAGAACGTTTCTACTCACTCACACACACAGACACACTCTATATGGGGCCATTTGGAGAACTCAATTGACCTGGATCCATGATTTTGGACTGTGGGAGGAAACCCACGCAGACACGGGGAGAACATGGAAGCTCCACCCAGATGGGGATTCGAACCGGGCATCCCTAGCACTGAGAGGAGAACATACCAAACAACTAAACCGTTCTTATTCTGTCATTCCAGATGCCACGGAGAGTTACAGAGAGGGCTATGAAGCCTGCATGCAGCGCGTCTCCGAGCTCCTCCCACGCGCCGACCTGGGCCAGGACGCCCGCTCCCGTGTGCAAGACTTCATCCAGAGGTCCGTGCGCTCGAACCCAGCCTGCCGCAGCTGCAGCTCCCAGAGCGCCAAGACGTCGCCGGGGCAGCCTCAAGCCAGAGGCCGGCTCTCGAACCCGAGCCCGAGCCCGAAAGCTCTTTGCTTTGGCCGAAACGGGAGCGCTGGAGCGCCTCCAGTGGCTGCGCCCCAGGCCTCCACGCCAAACCCGGTGTGGAGACCCTGGTAGAGACTCGGCTCCTGCGTTCTGTAATGAAAATCTCCATTTCTTTATGTATATACTCGCAAATCCCCGAGCCTGCGTGCTCGTGCGCGGACCTGGCGGTGCGTCATTGGGCACCAATGGGTTTTTCGTTTCCTGAGTATCGTATACTTGCATCACTTTCGTCGTCGGCTCGTTCGCAACGTCGTCTCGGTTCGTTTTCTTAAAGATCCCGCGCGTAAAGCTGTAAATAACGCGGTCCTCTCCGGGGGCTGGGGGTTCAGTTGGGGGGTTGTAGGAGACGCCTAAGTAAAACCCTATGGGTTGTTCAGAGTAACACATTTTGCACTTGTGACTTAAGTGATCTGGGTTCGTGCAGATTCTTATTATTGTATTTTGTACGCACAATGTGGCACGTTTTCATGTCTCCAGCGGGAGGCGTGCTGATTGGTGTTTTTTGCTTGTGTAATATTTTTGCCGTACTTTTTAATAAAAGCAATGGGCTACCCACATGGCTTCTTCTGGTTTCGTTCGAATTTCCATAAGGATGCTGGAGAACAACACACAGTGATGGTGATGTCACGCTGCCAACTGTCCAATCAGTACAATACACAATTCAAACTTCTCATCTCATTATCTTCCACCTAAACCTCCGCTAGGGTCACATGGGGGAGGGTGTTCCTCATGCCAATCCATCCCTGGGCACGCACTCACTCACACATAGTTTAGATAAGGGCAATTGAGAGCAGCCAATTCCCCTTGAATCCAAAAAGCTCGAACAGATGTCAAAACTGCAACACTACAACGAAATACGACTGCAGTATAATAATATCAGCCAATACTGACAACCAAAATAAAAATGTCCTGTATGGTAATATACCCAATCCCATAATAGCCATAATTTAGGGATGGTGAGCAACGATGAAGGAGGGTGGAGGATGAGGAAGACTAAAGTGATCGAAGCTATAACATAGTGTATAGATCATCATATACGTTCCTCGCTCATTGAGGCCTATAGTGTATTAGTGAAACAACGCATACGGATTAGGCAAAGGAACACGGTCTCTGCTGCCATCTAGAGGCTAAAATCAAAACATCCAATAAAAAGATGACCTGATATATGGACTACGAAAAGGTTCTGCGTCAGAAGCCAGTTAAACTACAGGACCAAATATGTTGAGATGTCCAGATTACACATATGGGAGTTATTATGACGTCACATTCGTATTGGATTCTTATTTTACAGCTGTAAACAGCTTCCATTCTGCTGGGAGGGCTTCGGGGTGTGCCTAAGGGACTAGTCCCCATCCATAAAGGACTGTTGACATCATGGCTCAGTGGGTAGCACTCATGCCATACAGAAATAAAGTCGGTTCTGTGGGAGTTTTGTATGTTCTCCCATGTCTTCTCCACGAGTCTCGGTTTTCTACCACATTCCAAAATCACGCTTGATAACTGAGTCTGCCCTACAATAGACTGGTGCATTTTAGTCTTTTTCCCCAAGTGCTGGGATAGGTTCCAGCTTGATTCCACTGACCAGGTGACTGACCGTTAGACAGCATAATCACCTGAACAGCTCTGTGGACACACGTTCATCCCACCAGGCCCCACCAGGTTCATCAGGCTGGATATTGGCACCTCTCAGCGCAGGAGATCTAGGTTTGAATCCCAATCTGGGTGGAGTTTCCATGTTCTACGGATGCCCCAGTTTCCTCCCACAGTCCAAAAACATGGATTCAAGGTGAACTGGTTGCTCTGAATTGCCCCTATTTAAATTACCCCTACATAATGTGTGTGTTTGTGTGTGAGTGAGTGCCCAGCAATGGATTATCTGTATACCCCTCCCTCTCAATTAGGACCCTAGTAGAAGATTAAGCGGAAGCTAATGAAAAATGAGATAAGACATTCACCAAGGGGGCACGGTGGCTTAGTGGTTAGCATGTTCTCCTCTCAGCACTAGGGATTCCCGGTTTGAATCCCCATCTGGGTGGAGTTTCCATGTTCTCCCCGTGTCCGCGTGGGTTTCCTCCGGGTTCTCCAGTTCCCTCCCACAGTCCAAAAACATGCATCAAGTCAATTGAGTTCTCCAAATTGCCCCATATAGAGTGTTTTTGTGTGAGTGAGTGAGTGCCCAGCGATAGATTGGCGCCCTGTCCTGGGTCTATCTGCCCAGCGCCCGAGACGTTCTCCCCTGAATGGGCATGGGGAACCCCACCGCGACCCTAATAGAGGATAAAGCAAAAGTTAATGAATGAATGAATGAATGGGGTGTAAAACCGTGATTGACCCATACAGAGCACTTTGAGATTAACTAGAACGGAGACTGCGAGTCAGGCCCACTTGTCCCACATCTAGTGTCCGACGAGACACTTGCTATCAATCCCTTATCTTCCACTTTATCCTCTATTAGGGTCTTGGTGTTAGTTCTATTAGTTCTCCAAATTGCCCCATATGGAGTGATTTAGTGTGAGTGAGTGAGATAGATTGGCGCCCTGTCCTGGGTGTATCTTCCCAGCGCCTGAAACGTTCTCCCCTGGATGGGCATGGGGAACCCCCCGTGACCCTAATAGAGGATAAAGTGGAAGATAATGGATGGATGGATGGATGGACAGTCACCATCCAGTTTGCCCTGCAGAGCTTTTTAACATAAGCGGGTGGACAACCGAGTACTGCATAGACATACAATGTTTATTCGGACTGTGTCCACATGGTCAATAACGTGGGGGTTGCATGGACACCAAACTGCTCATGTAATGTGGCTTGAGTGTTTGATATTGTGAGGAAGGTAAATACAGGGAGCAGCTGAACGGCGAGGATTCAGTCACTGAGCCGCAACAAAACATGGTGCATCTCAGGGGGTTACTGAAAGAGGTTCAGCGCCTACTTCACCTCACCACCATCAGGTCAGTGTGTTTAATCATAAACTGGTTATTAATCCATATTGGCTTGACCATATCATGCTGTGATGGTGCTGTGTTGGACTGAGTATTCTAACTTGTATGCCCCCCTCCTCAGAGCACAGGACTAAGGGCATTGCTCGGGGGGCGCATAGGCAACCTTTTTAGGAGGACTCTTGGTTTAAACCTCCAACCGTCAGACTAACAGCACATCGCAATCTCGCTCCATCCTAAAGATGATGGATGAGGGTTGAGGTCAGTAATCTGTGTGGGGCGGTCAAGTGCTTTGTGCACTGGGACACAGACACGCTAGAACAGGACCTTCCCCAAACTGTTTCCCCATCTGTGGGAGTATACACGTGTGCAAAATGCAGAGCTACGTGTTAGATGTTATACATTTATATTCTTATCTATCAAGAACTCGATTTAGAGGTTGAGCGGCTCAGATCAGTGGTCTCTGATCGAGTGGTCTCTGCTGCCACCACGTGGTGAAATTCATATATACATCTAACGTACGGAAGCCCAATTTCGCCACAAAAAAGAAAAATCATTATTATTAATAATTATTATTAAGAACTAGATCGCTAACTGCATGCAGCTTTCCTGCTGTGATTTATTAACAACATGACGCACAGATTAAGAGTTTTAATAATTCGGTAAATAACATCTTTATCCGTAAAGCATTAAAACGGTTCATGTATTATTCATTCATTCATTATCTCCCTCTTTATCCTCTATTAGGGTAGCGGGGGGTTCCCCATGCCCATCCAGGGAAGAGCGTCTCGGGCGCTGGGCAGATAGACCCAGGACAGGGCGCCAATCCATCGCTGGGTACACACTCACACACTCCAGCACACTCTATATGGGGCAATTTAGAGAACTCAATTAACTTGATCCATGTTTTTGGACTGTGGGAGGAAACCGGAGAACCCGGAGGAAACCCACGCGGACATGGAAGCTCCACCCAGATGGGGATTCGAACCGGGAATCCCTAGCGCTGAGAGGCGAACGTGCTAACCACTAAGCCACCGTGCCGCTCTCATGTATTATTATTATTATTATTATTACAAATAAATCTGTTAACGATAAGCCATTAAGAACGCGCTCTGTGTGGGTATGTGCGCATGCGCCGTGTGACATGCTATAAAGTCAGCATTTTGAGATATAAAGTCCGAATGAGATAAAGGACCGAATTCTAAGATAAAGGTCTGAATTCTGAGCAAAAAAAACAGAATTCTGAGATAAAGGTCTGAATTCTGAGCAATAAAATCAGAATTCCGAGATAAAGGTCCGAATTCTGAGATAAAGGTCAGAATCCTGGGACGTAAAGGTTCGAATTCTGAAATTAGTGGGTCGGTCACATCTATTATACTAAATAGTAAAACCAAAGATTTCAAGAATCCGTGACGTGTTCACCGCGACGCGTCATTTACATCATTTGGGGGAAAACTGACGTCACAACCCCGTCGCGTGTGAGTGCGCTTCCAGCATCTCTCCTCAAAGCGGCCGCAGATGGCTCCCTCAAACTGAAGAGTCTACTTGTGAGTCGACTCGCCTCTGACTCAGTGCGTCTCAGCCCTGAGCGAGCTCACTGATGTCCGGCATCATGTCCGCGCCACATTCCCAGCCCAGCTCTCGGTGCATGGAGATCTGCAGGTAAGAGACCAGCCCCATCGCCCGTAGGGTGCACAGGGGGACGGACGCAGCATCCTTCAGCATCCTTCAGCGCAAGGGTCCTAATGTCGCTAAAGGATGCTGAATCCGGGATGTTTTGGTATCCCTGAGCTCGCAGGGGGTATATGCTGAGCTCAGCTGGTTCGTGGCTACCGGCTGCCGGTTGGTATTAGTCTTCCGAGCCCGATCGGGACGCACAAGGTGATTTAAAGGTCGTTTCGGGAAATCTGCCTCATCAGGACCACCAGGACGTACTGTGATGATGCGTGGCGGGCTGCACGTGGGGTATTAAATCGCTATGAGAGCCGGATAGAGGGCATTTAGCTTGGGGGGTGATTTTCTAACATGTTTATAAATAACTAGCACCGTGTGACGTAGAGCGGGTACACGGTGCAGTCTATCTATGGTTCCCAGCGTCAGCAATAAAAAAAGAAGCCAAATCGTTGGTTAGAATTAAGGATATTACCGAGCGAGCAGCCACACGCCCCCTGGCGGTCGTCGGGTATTATGTTTCCGCGTTGCCGTGACGTCATAACGCACGGTTACGGCGCACAAACGGCGCCCTTTACCCTACATAGCGAGCGCGCCACCGCTCTTAAGGAATGACGTCACTTTGGACCTGCGCGCGGGTTTAATGGACATGCGGCGGTTCTCTGCATCGCAGCTCTCGAGCCTCCTGACGCTCGTCACCTCCAGGTGCGTAAACAACAAAGACAAAAGTTACGGGACGTTTCGCGACGTCACGTTCTAAGTCGGTCCCTCCGATCGCAGCATGACGCGCGTTCCACTCCTCCTCTTCCTCCGAGGAAGGCTGTTCTACGGTTTGGAGTTTAGGGGAATTCATCACGGTGGCTTAGTGGTTAGCATGTTCTCCTCTCAGCACTAGGGATTCCCGGTTCGAATCCCCATCTGGGTGGAGTTCCCATGTTCTCCCCGTGTCCGCGTGGGTTTCCTCCGGGTTCTCCGGTTTCCTCCCACAGTCCAAAAACATGGATCAAGTCAATGGAGTTCTCCGTATTGCCCCATATAGAGTGTGTGTGCCCAGTGATAGATTGGCGTCCTGTCCTGGGTGTATCTGCCCAGCGCCCGAAACGTTCTCCCCTGGATGGGTATGGGGAACCCCACCAAGACCCTAATAGAGGATAAAGCGGAAGATGATGGATTGATAGCAAGTGTCTCGTCGGACACTAGATGTGGGACAAGCGGGCCTGACTTGCAGTCTCCGTTCTAGTTAATCTAGTTAATGGGGTTTTACACCCCATTCATTCATTCATTCATTATCTCACGCTTTATCCTATATTAGGGTCGCGGTGGGGTTCCCCATGCCCATCCAGGGGAGAACGTCTCGGGCGCTGGGCAGATACACCCAGGACAGGGCGCCAATCTATCGCTGGGCACACACTCACTCACACAGACACACTCTATATGGGGCAATTTTGAGAATTCAATAGACTTGATCCATGTTTTTGGACTGTGGGAGGAAACCGGAGAACCCGGAGGAAACCCACGCAGACACGGGGAGAACATGGAAACTCCACCCAGATGGGGATTCGAACCTGGAATCCCTAGTGCTGAGAGGAGAACATGCTAACCACTAAGCCACCGTGCCGCCATTTTACACCCCAAATACACCTATTTTGTAATTAAGAACAGTTCTGCTTTATCTTCCACTTTATCTTCCACACACTCACACAAACACACTCTATATGGGGCAATTTGGAGAATTCAATTGACCTTGATCCATGTTTTTGGACTGTGGGAGGAAAACGAAGAACCTGGAGGAAACCCAGGCGGACACGGGGAGAACATGGAAACTCCACTCAGATTGGGATTCCAACTGGGAATCCCTAGCGCTGAGAGGAGAACATGCTAACCACCAAGCCACCATTAGGAACAGTTATTAAAGGTAATTCTGTATTTGGAATGGGAGGAAGGAAAGGAGGAAATATAAAGAGAAACTTTGTTCTCCAAAATTGAATAAAAGCCTCAACCTTTTTGCTCTGAAGTGAGCACTTAGCACCGCACCTCTGTGCTGGGAAAGAAAGGACCTTCCCCAAACTGTTTCCTTACAGCTGGAAGCATGCATTGTTCCAAAATAAATAACTATGTACTATTTAATTACACGTGTGGTATATTTAGCAGGGTGGCTTAGTGATTAGCATGTTCTCCTCTCAGCAGTAGGGATTCCCAGTTCGAATCTCAATCTGGGTGGAGTGTCCATGTTCTCCCCGTGTCCGCATGGGTTTCCTCCAGGTTCTCCGGTTTCCTCCCACAGTCCAAAAACATGGATAAAGGTCAATTGAATTCTCCAAATTGCCCCATACAGAGTGTGTGTGTGTGAGTGAGTGTGTGCCCAGCGATAGATTGGCGTTCTGTCCTGGGTCTATCTGCCCAGCGCCCGAGACGTTCTCCCCTGGATGGGCATGGGGAACCCCACCGCGACCCTAATAGAGGATAAAGCGGAAGATAATGGATGGATGGAAGAATCCATGACATCAGCATCATTACTCCTTTAAACCTTATTAACAATAAAGAAAACAAAAAAGAAAGAAATATAGATCAACTTAGAACAGAATAATTTGATTAACTTTGTTATTTAGTTTGTAACAGAAATGAATGAAATCCTTATTTAAACTAGAAACATTTTTTAACTGACTGGCATTTGATACTAAATATGAAATGAAATAAAATCAATAAATGATAATAAATTCAAATTCATCAGCAACATTAATTCAGGAGCACAATTTATTAACACTTTAACCTACAAAACTAAAATGAATATAACAATTTGTGCTGTTTTTTTTTTTTTTTTGAGGAAGTAAGGACTAATGTCTCCAACGCGCCCGTTTTGCAGCACAGCTTTTCTGAAGTAGCTTTCATAAAGCGGGATGATTGCTGGCTCTATTCATCACGTTTTCGATTAAGAACTCAAGCGGTTATCAGCGTGATTGGGGTGTAATGTCTTTAAGTGACGCCTTCATTTATTTGGCTTCATGCTGTCCACTGCCAACATTTAAAGACACAGCAGACACACCGGTCTTTCTTCGTCTCCCACCTTTAGTTACAGTGAAGTTACAGTTACAGTGAAGCCAGGCGCTACATACGCTTCAACATTTAGTTTTCGGTTGACTTTTGTTGCTCTCATTATCTTCATCTCTCTCCTCATCTCTGTTAAATATTTTTCCATGTTGTCTCTTGAGGGTTTGTTCAGTACACTTAATATCGCTTGCTCTGTGATTTCTTGTTATGCGCCCCCCCACACACCGCACTGTGCCCCCCCAGGGGGGCCCGCCCCACTATTTGAGAAGCACTGAATTAGACTAATACACAGTTTAGAGAAGACACTTTGGATTGGACCCCACAGAGCCTTCATTAACTAAGATGGAGAATGTGATACAGCATCAGTGTCTGACCTCACATGTGCTTTTCTGAGTAAAACATTTGTACAGACAACTAAATGTTTTGGAGTGAAGAAGTGCCATCAGCGTAGCATGGTAGCATAGCCTGAGTTCGATTCCAACATGGGCTGGAGTGTAGTTTGCATGTTCTCCCTGTGTCTGTGTGAGCCGTCCTCCTCAGGTGTGAAATCTGTTTATCTGTAATAGACAAATGACCTGCCTCCCTAATGAGCATTGTGTTAGGCTACCGCACCCCACCCGCTCACCCTGATCATAATAAGTAGAGCAGGGGTATCTGACTGTATTAGTATTACAGTATTATTATTAGCATTATTAATATTACTATAATATTACGGCACGGTGGCTTAGTGGTTAGCACGTTCGCCACTCAGCGCTAGAGATTCCTGGTTCGAATCCCCATCTGGGTGGAGTTTCCATGTTCTCCCCGTGTCTGCGTGGGTTTCCTCCGGGTTCTCCGGTTTCCTCCCACAGTCCAAAAACATGCATCAAGTCAATTGAGTTCTCCAAATTGCCCCATATAGAGTGTGTTTGTGTGAGTGGGTGTGTGTCCAGCGATAGATTGGCGCCCTGTCCTGGGTGTATCTGCCCACCGCCCGAGACGTTCTCCCCTGGATGGGCATGGGGAACCTCACCGCGGCCCTAATAGAGGATAGAGCGGGAGATAATGAATGAATGAATAATATTACTACTACTATTTATTATTGTTAGTTATTGCTATTATTACTATAGTTATTATGTTATTACTATTATTATTATTATTATTATTATTATTATTATTATTATCATTACTGTTACTACTTAATTCGCATTTACATTGCCTTTCATTGTCACTACAAAATCATAGTATTTAAAGATTTTTACTGTAAATTCCACTACATCACACTGCATTTCACTTTCTTGTTTTATGTTTAAATGTCATAAATGTCTGTAACCGTGGGAAAGTGAGGAACGTAATTTCGATTACTTTGTATGTATAGAACATGTGAAGGAATTGACAATAAAGCCTACTTTGACTTGACTATATGAACTGATTAAAGCATTTAGGAACATCATGGCAATTAGAGTTCGAATACTAATTTAAATATTAATAATCCATGATGGGCGCCTCTCAGCACTAGGGATTCCCGGTTTGAATCCCCATCTGGGTGGAGTTTCCATGTTCTCCCCGTGTCCGCGTAGGTTTCCTCCGGGTTCTCCGGTTTCCTCCCACAGTCCAAAAACATGCATCAAGTCAATTGAGTTCTCCAAATTGCCCCATGTAGAGTGTGTTTGTGTGAGTGAGTGTGTGTCCAGCGATAGATTGGCGCCCTGTCCTGGGTGTATCTGCCCACCGCCCGAGACGTTCTCCCCTGGATGGGCATGAAGAACCCCACCGCACCCCTAGTGGAGGATAAAGCAGAATATAATGAATGAATGAATGAATTTAGAATAAGGCGGCACGGTGTATTAGTGGTTAGCATGTTCTCCTCTCAGCACTAGGGATTCCCGGTTCGAATCCCAATCTGGGTGGAGTTTCCATGTTCTCCCCATGTCCGCGTGGATTTCCTCCGGGTTCTCCGGATTCCTCCCACAGTCCAAAAACATGCATCAAGTCAATTGAGTTCTCCAAATTGCCCCATGTAGAGTGTGTTTGTGTGAGTGGGTGTGTGTCCAGCGATAGATTGGCGCCCTGTCCTGGATGTATATGCCCAGCGCCCAAAACATTCTCCCCTGGATGGGCATGGGGAACCCCCCCCCACCCCTAGTGGAGGATAAAGCGGAAGATAATGAATGAATGACAATTTGAGTTCGAATACTAATTTAAATATTAAGAATCCATGACGGGCGGCACGGTGTATTAGTGGTTAGCATGTTCTCCTCTCAGCGCTAGGGATTCCCGGTTCGAATCCCCATCTGGGTGGAGTTTCCATCTTCTCCCCGTGTCCGCGTAGGTTTCCTCCGGGTTCTCCGGTTTCCTCTCACAGTACAAAAACATGGATCAAGTCAATTGAATTCTCCAAATTGCCCCATATAGCGTGTATATGTGTGAGTGAGTGTGTGCCCAGTGATGGATTGGCGCCCTGTCCTGGGTGTATCTGCCCAGCGCCCGAGACGTTCTCCCCTGGATGAGCATGGGGAACCCCCCCACCCACGACCCTAATAGAGGATAAATTCATTCATTATCTCCCACTTTATCCTCTATTAGGGTCGCGGTGGGGTTCCCCATGCCCATCCAGGGGAGAACGTCTCGGGTGCTGGGCAGATACACCCAGGACAGGGCGCCAATCCATCGCTGGGTACACACTTACTCACACATATACACTCTATATGGGGCAATTTAGAGAACTCAATTGACTTGATCCATGTTTTTGGACTGTGGGAGGAAACTGGAGAACCCGGAGGAAACCCATGCAGACACGGGGAGAACATGGAAACTCCACCCAGATGGGGATTCGAACCGGGAATCCCTAGTGCTGAGAGGCGAACGTGCTAACCACTAAGCCACCGTGCCGCTAATAGAGGATAAAGCGGAAGATAATGGGTGGATGTGATAATGGGTGGCGTGTGATCCAGCCCTCAACCCGACCTGTTCCTGATGTACATTACTCAATGGGAGGAAAACCCAGCCCAGGAGCTCTGTTATTGGCTGGATGTCACATGGTCGCCCAGCACTAGAGCCGTGTAAATGGTAGAGGAAGTGGTGATGTCACATTGTGGCAGACCGAGAGACTGTTCAAAGCCTGGCTTCACTTCAGCCTCGGTTTACTGATCTGAGATCTGGATCTTCAGAGGAATGGCTTCTCAGTTTCATCTTAGCAGGTACTGTGGATGAGTTACCATGATTGAAGATAGTTCAGGTTCGGGGGTGTAGCTGCTACTGAAACGCAGGTTGATGTTGGAATGAAGTCTGTGGGCTGTGAAGCAGCTGAGGCTGAACATGTGGCTGCTTTTCTTGTTTAACTACCGAACAAACCGGATAGAAGGCTAGACAGCGTTCTGTAAATAGTTTCGGTGTTATTCATCATGTAAACCCGATGCTTTTTCTGAGTGCTGCCTCTGTAAGCCCCCGGTTCTATGGGGAGACAGGTTCCATCAAACGTTTGGGCTAAGGAGGCGACAATTCATTGATTTTGCAATGAATCGCGATTGAAAACTTTACAATTAATTAGTCATAAGAGTTTCTCAACATCGTCATGACGACGTTCATAAGAAAAAAATGCTGGGCAGCTGGAACTTTAGACCAAGTGGCGCAATTTGCCCGAAACGCCCGAAACGTTCTCCCCTGGATGGGCATGGGGAACCCAACTGTGACCCTAGTAGAGGATAAAGCGGAAGATGATGGATGGATGGATTATAAAACGGGTAGTTCCGGTCCCTAAATCTGATTGGCTGAGCTGTTTGTCCAGTCGTGATATTACTGACAACACACCTCGGACCGCTTCACATCTGTATCAATGCGTGATATACAATACATTATTCCCCGATATTTGTATTTCGCAAACTTGCAAATGACACTGTTGCACAACTTACACCAGCACAAAAGTAATGTACATATGTATATCTCCAGCACTTATATCCTCCTCTGTATTTATATCTCATGTGTCCATCGGTTACCCAACATAATGTCCATCCATCCATCCATTATCTTCCGCTTTATCCTCTATTAGGGTCGCGGTCGGGTTCTCATGCCCATCCTGGGGAGAACGTTTTGGGCGCTGAGCAGATACACCCAGGACAGGACGCCAATCTATCGCTGGGCACTCACACACTTACACAGACACACTCTATATGGGGCAATTTTGGAGAATTCAATTGACCTTGATCCATGTTTTTGGACTGTGGGAGGAAACCAGAGAACCCGGAGGAAACCCACACGGAGAGAACATGGAAACTCCACCCAGATTGGGATTCGAACCGGAAATCCCTAGCGCTGAGAGGAGTACATGCTAACCACTAAGCCACCGTGCTGCCCATCCAACATAATGCAATTGATAAAAAAAAACCGACTGCCTGATCCTCTTTACTGTATTTATATGTAAATCATTTCTTGCACTTCTGGTTAAATGTTGCTGCGTTTTGTTGGCTTTTGTAATGGCACTCTGGAATTCCTCTGTGGTTTGTTTTTAGGATCATGCGACCCGATGATGCCAATATCATGGGGAACGTTCACGGTGGCACCATCCTGAAGATGATCGAGGAGGCTGGGAGCATCATAGGGACGCGGCACTGCAACACTCAAACTGGGGTGAGTGGCATGTTATGGATGGCTCCGATCCACATGGGAGTACAGGAGGTGGAGTACCGTATTAGAGCAAACCCAAACACTCCACCTGTCCCACCTCACTCACAGCTAATTCTGTGTTTCACACTAGACTTGTGTTTTCGTGACTTTGATGACTTTTAACATACAGTACTGGTCAAAAGTACTTGATTCTCCATTTTCTCCACTTACCCTCTACCATCTGTTTTCTTGTTTGTGTTAGTCCTTTGTTGGTTCTCTGTTCTTTATTGGTCAGGACCATCACAGAACAGGTAGAATTTGGGTGGTGGATTGTTGATTGTCAGTGACACTGATGCGGTGAGTAGGTTTTAGTGCAGCAGTGCTGCTGTAGTTTCATTTAAACACCTCCGTGACACTGCTGGGATAGGACTAACGTTCATTCATTCATCTCCCGCTTTATCCTCTATTAGGGTCGCGGGGGAGGGGGTTCCCCATGCCCATCCAGGGGAGAACATCTCAGGTGCTTGGCAGATACATCCAGGACAGGGCGCCAATCCATCGCTGGGCACACACTCACTCACACATACACACTCTATGGGGCAATTTTGAGAATTCAATTGACTTGATCCATGTTTTTGGACTGTGGGAGGAAACCGGAGAACCCGGAGGAAACCCACGCAGACACGGCGAGAACATGGAAACTCCACCCAGATTGGGATTCGAACCGGGAATCCCTAGTGCTGAGAGGCGAACGTGCTAACCACTAAGACACCATGCCGCACTAGGACTAATGTACCAACCAAATAAAACCTGCACTGTGTTGGTACTATTGGGGTCCTGACCATTAGAGAACAGAGTAAAGGGGATGTACACAGTATGTACTGTAGTCCACAAACAGATGGACTACAGTCTGGAATTGTAGAACTACAAAGTCCATCTTTACAATAAGTGGAACTGAGAACATGGACGATACGTGGGGCAAAAAGGAGGCGTGTCTAAACTCTTGCATGGTACTGTATAGTCATGGCGTGAACGAACTTGAAACATCATGCTATCCTTTCAGGTTTGCACCCAGTTGGTTAGAGGTTTATATCACAGTAAGACAATAACCCCTGACATGCGTCTAGGTTCAGAACCACCTTAGAACTTAGGTGTTGGGCTGTCCGGTACAGTCTCCAGAGCTTGTTCCAGATGAATTGTACAAAGGGGTTGAAATGCAGATGTGACCTTCCCCATTGTGATCGTAGTGCTATCTCTGACATCTATATGACAAATGTTGGGAATGTAGCTGTGCTCCAAACTAGTACGATTCATGAATCTCTGGAGGTAAGATACTTCTGTTATTGTCCCATCATATGTCGACTGGCAGACAGAATGTAATGATAAAACAAAACGACAGATAAACCTGAGCTGAAAGACTGAACAGATCGCCATGTGCAGCTTTTCGGTCATACAGTGCGGTCATCATCCACAAGAGGGCAGCAAAGATCTAGAAATATTTCCACATGAGCGTTTGTCTTCCTACAGTCTAGAATCATCACGCAATGATTTAAATATAGAGTCTCGTAAAGATTGTGATATGCAACCTCAAACCACAACCTGTTTTGACTGTCACTATACCTTATACACACTTTAAAATCCGTGTGTGTCCAATCCCTTGGGGGTCTCGCATCATTCCTATCCCGTCCCGTCCCGGCTTTCTGTCGTAGGATTTTAAAGGGGAGTTTGTTGAGGAATTTAGGTTTATTTTAGCGGTTTTGTCACAAATTACTTACAATTGTCCTGCCACACACTGTCGCGATCGGGTTTTGCCACTGTCAGAAAAATTTAAAAGTCCTTATACATAATGAGAGGTCCCAATATATGGCACCGAGAATGAAAGACACAGGTACCCTCGGATTGTCCCGCACACTAGGAAAAATACTGGGCTTGGATTGAGCTCGTATTTAAAAACCTAACTACTACTAGTTTAGAGACTAGACCGTAACACATATATATACAGGTACCCTGGAAGTGGGCTCTCCTCTCTCTCGACTCGGACCTGAAGGGGTTACTTCGCACCTGAAAGCTGAATGGGCAGACCGCTGGCCAGCGTTACTTCCTGACGGTGTCCAGAAAGAATTCTCTTTGTGTTGTCTCAATATAAAACCAGTTTGAGTAACGGCCACTCTTGCATCGGCGTGTTCTTTTGTGCCTTTTGCACAAAAATATCAAAACAAGCATCTACTACAAAACACCAACCTTACACTTTACTCAGGTTATGCTTAATCAACTCCCAATTGCCTATTAACAGACCCCTATATAGTATGATATATTATATCCTATTAT
The DNA here is from genome assembly GCA_019802505.1 of Corydoras sp. C115. Lineage (NCBI taxonomy): Eukaryota > Metazoa > Chordata > Actinopteri > Siluriformes > Callichthyidae > Corydoras > Corydoras sp. C115. Next base: position 25,875 of record JAFMOC010001358.1, read on the forward strand.
GTCATTCATATCATTATCGTCCGCTTTATCCTACTATTCTAGGGGTCGAGGTGGTGGGTTCCCCAATGGCCGCATCGCCGGGAGAAACATTTCAGAGCGTTGGGCAGATTAACACCCAGGGACAGGGTGCCAATTATCTCTGGGCCACACACTCAGCTCTCACACAGACACACTAGTATCGTGGGGCAATTTGGGAATGAACTCAATTGACCTTGCTGATCATGGTTTTTGGACTGTTGGGAGTGGAAACACCGAGAACCGCGGAGAAAACCCCAGCGCGGGAGCACGGCGTACTAGAACATGGAAACATCCACCACCCAGATGGGATTTCCGAACCGGGAATCCCTAGTCACTGAGAGCGAACGTGCTAACCACCTAAGCCAACCCGTTTCCACCATATATAATCCTTTATCTTGTCATATTAAAATCCTGAAGCTTGATGTACCGGCTCCTTCTGGACATAGCCAGCTTGAAGCTGTACTTTTTGGGGTTCTCTGTGCAGGATCGTGCTGTCATTCGCCGCGCATGGAGCGTGTGTGGACACGCACAGACTTCCTGTACCCCATGTTCATCGGCGAGGTGGCCCACGTGAGCGCCGAGATCACCTACACCTCCAAGCACTCGGTGGAAGTGCAGGTACGCCAGTGTGTCCTAAACCTCCTTCACAGAAAACCCCCCCACAGGTTGACTGGGAATGCTCGCAAACCCTGATTATAACCAAACAGATACCGAATCACCTGTTGATCTAAGGTCCAACAGACAGGTCTGGTTATTGGCGTGTAGTACCAGGATGAGACACAACTAATTGTTTTTTTTTGCGATTAATGGTAATTAAAATTTTACGATTAAATTACCTGGTACGTCGCGGCACGGTGGGCTTAGTGGGTTAGCACTTTTTGCCTCTCCAGACGCTAGGGGATTCTCTGATTCCAATCCCCATCTGGGTGGAGTCTCCATGTTCTCCCCGTGTCTCTGCTTGGGTTTGCCCTCCGGGTTCTCACGGTTTGCCTATCCCACAGTTCCAAACACCATGGGATCAAAGGTTCAATTGAAGTTCTCAAAAAAATTGCCTTCCATATAGACGTCAAGTGGTCTGTGTCACGGAGTGAGTGTGTGCCCAGCGATGATTGGCGCCACTGTCCTGGGTCTATCTCTGCCCAAGCCCGAAACGTTTTCTGACCCCTGGATGTGAGCATGGGGAACCCCACCAAGGCGACCCTAATAGAGGATAAAGCGGGAGATAATGAATGAATTAACTGTAAGACTACCTTAACTTTATCATGAAGACATTCAAAAGAAAAATACGCATTATGCCAGTAGTCTGACCATCATACTCTATGTGTAAAAAAAAAACACGCCCCCACACCCCCCCTAAAAAAACAAAAACAAAACAAAACTCGACATTTAGGACAAAGAGTTTGCCGTGGAACAGTTTGGGGAAGGCCCTGTGTCACAGTGTTCATAAAGGCATGGTTGGGTCTGCAGTTAAAAAGCTTGACTGGCTCACACAGAGCCACACGGAGACGTCGGTACACGTTTTTGATCACTCCAGGAGTGCATGGTTAACTTCCGGCTAGGTTGATCTTCTGCGGAACCCATTTTAAGTCTCACTTCTCAGCCCCGTCTTCCCCTAAAGAGGGTTAAAGCAGTTTGCACCTCACTTTCCTCGACCCCGAAGCACCCTTGTTCCCCATACAGAGCCACTAAAATGTGGAGCGTCATCCCAGAAATGACAGCTCCTCACCTCGAGAGAGTCTTTAAACGAGGTGACGAATCAGTCGCGAGGGACGAGGGAAAAAAGCAGGCAGGAGGGACACACCGGGCCTGAACCGAAGTGGCATTCCCAAGGTACTCGGAGTTACCACGGCAACCGAGTTGTCAAGGAAGCAGGGACAAGCTGTGGCGAGGCGAGAGGGGCAGAGTCCATGTGAGCCTTCGCTGAGATTCGTTTCAGGGAGCCAAATTGAGAACGACACGGCGCCGCTCCACGCCGAGCCGCCTCACATACACGGTTCATCGGTTCTCAGTGGGACAGAGATCTAGAGGATTCACTTATGAACCCAGAATAAAATCAGCAAATTCTACATCCCATAAGCATCCACCCTACTGCTGACAGGATTCTAGGGCTGTACATGACTCACAGCTGAATTTGACTCGTACAACTCATCCATCATTGTTCACAGGGAAAAATGACTACCTGACTGATAGGTCCTACATGGTTCTCACACACGAGTAGTCTCACATCAAGTGGAAGTGGATCGACAAAGACAACCATAACATTGACAAACTATTACATTAAAGGTTTAGATCCTTAACAGGTAGCGAAACATCCATCCAAGCTGTATTAGGGTCATGGGGGGGTTCCCCATGCCCATCCAGGGGAGAACGTTTCGGGCGCTGGGCAGATACACCCAGGACAGGACGCCAAGCTATCGCTGGGCACACAGACGCACACAAACACACTCTATATGGGGTAATTTGGAGAATTCAGTTGACCTTGATCCATGTTTTTGGATTTTGGGAGGAAACCGGAGAACCCGGAGGAAATCCACGCAGACACGGGGAGAACATGGAAACTCCACCCAGATTGGGATTCGAACCGGGTGAACGTGCTAACCTCCAACATAAATATATATCTTATGTGATACGAATTACCGGTCCTTAAATCTGATTGGCTGAGCCGTTTGTCCAACCGTGACATTATTGACAATAACGCTTCACATTTGGATCAATACATTCAATACAATACATTATTTTCCAGATGTTTTCGATAAACTGCATTCTGTAATCTGGCCACTAGATGATAGTATTTGATTGTTACAGAAACCGGAAATCTGTCAATCAGCGATCAACATTTTTTTTTAAAAAACAGACTAGATCATGTTGTGGAAGTTTATTAACCTTTATGCGATTATAAACGCATTTATGAATCAGACTTTATTAAAGTGTGTTTATAACCATTTTATAAAAGCAATAAGCCATAAATCACGGGAAAGTGGTGTAACTCTACTTATAAAAGCAATAAGCCATAAATCACGGGAAAGTGGTGTAACTCTACTCCACTACATGTCATACCTAATAACACCTCTTTCCCCTGATTTATTGACAACAATACCACTCTCTCATACCTCATTGCTTTATTCTCACCTACTGCGTATTCAGACATACCTAGCCATTTACTACTTGATGCCTACCGCGTCAGACAGACCACAGACTGATGTCTCTCTTTTGCTGTCTCACATCAACAAAGGCCTTTTCAGTGGTTTCAAAGGTCACAAAGTCCACAGTGATCGTCTCCGTATGTAACTTCTGTAGTCACAATAATCTCAGCCACAGATCAGTCTAACACTGCAAACCGTTTCTCTGGAACTGTGCTCGATGTGTCGCTTTGTCTCAGTTGTGGGGCATGGTACCTCAGTGGTTAGCGCATTGGGCTGAATCTGAAGGTGGTCGGTTCAAATCTACTGAAGTTACCAGTGTGGGTCCTTGAGCAAGGCCCTTAACCCTCATTGCTCCAGGGATGTTGTGATTAACCCTGTGCTCACCTTGTAAGTCGCTTTGGATAAAAGCGTCCGCGAAATGACCAAATGTATAGATTTGTGTAATTATGGGTGTGGTAGATCAGTGGTTAGGGTGTTGGGCCATCAATCGAAAGGTTGGGGGTTCAAATCCCAGGTCGACTGAAGTTACCAATATGGGTCCTTGAGCAAGGCCCTTAACCCTCATTGCTCCAGGGATGTTGTGATTAACCCTGTGCTCACCTTGTAAGTCGCTTTGGATAAAAGCGTCCAATAAATGACCAAATGTAAAGATATGTGTAATTATGGGTGTGGTAGCTCTGTGGTTAGGGTGTTTGGCTAGCAATCTGAGGGTTAGACTTCAAATCCCAGGTCGACTGAAGTTACCAGTGTGGGTCCTTGAGCAAGGCCCTTAACCCTCATTGCTCCAGGGGTGTTATGATTAACCCTGTGCTCACCTTGTAAGTCGCTTTGGATAAAAGCGTCCGCAAAATGACCAAATGTAAAGATATGTGTAATTATGGGTGTGGTAGCTCAGTGGTTAGGGTGTTTGGCTAGCAATCTGAGGGTTAGGCTTCAAATCCCAGGTCGACTGAAGTTACCGGTGTGGGTCCTTGAGTAAGACCCTTAACCCTCATTGCTCCAGGGATGCTGTGATTAACCCTGTGCTCACCTTGTAAGTCGCTTTGGATAAAAGCATCTGCAAAATGACCAAATGTAAAGATATGTGTAATTATGGGTGTGGTAGCTCAGTGGTTAGGGTGTTTGGCTAGCAATCTGAGGGTTGGGGGTTCCAATCCCAGGTCCACTGAAGTTACCAATGAGGGTCCTTGAGCAAGACCCTTAACCCTCATTGCTCCAGGGATGCTGTGATTAACCCTGTGCTCACCTTGTAAGTCGCTTTGGATAAAAGCGTCCGCAAAATGACCAAATGTAAAGATATGTGTAATTATGGGTCTGGTAGCTCAGTGGTTAGGGTGTTTGGCTAGCAATCTGAGGGTTAGGCTTCAAATCCCAGGTCGACTGAAGTTACTGGTGTGGGTCCTTGAGTAAGACCCTTAACCCTCATTGCTCCAGGGATGCTGTGATTTAACCCTGTGCTCACCTTGTAAGTCGCTTTGGATAAAAGCGTCCTCGAAATGACCAAATGTATAGATCTGTGTAATGATGGGTGTGGTAGCTCAGTGGTTAGTGCATTGGGCTATCAATCTGAGGGTTGGAGGTTCAAATCCTAGGTCCAATGAAGTTACCAATGAGGGTCCTTGAGCAAGGCCCTTAACCCTCATTGCTCCAGGGATGTTGTGATTAACCCTGTGCTCACCTTGTAAGTCGCTTTGGATAAAAGCGTCCAATAAATGACCAAATGTAAAGATATGTGTAATTATGGGTGTGGTAGCTCTGTGGTTAGGGTGTTTGGCTAGCAATCTGAGGATTAGACTTCAAATCCCAGGTCGACTGAAGTTACCAGTGTGGGTCCTTGAGCAAGGCCCTTAACCCTCATTGCTCCAGGGGTGTTATGATTAACCCTGTGCTCACCTTGTAAGTCGCTTTGGATAAAAGCGTCCGCAAAATGACAAAATGTAAAGATATGTGTAATTATGGGTGTGGTAGCTCAGTGGTTAGGGTGTTTGGCTAGCAATCTGAGGGTTAGGCTTCAAATCCCAGGTTGACTGAAGTTACCAGTGTGGGTCCTTGAGTAAGACCCTTAACCCTCATTGCTCCAGGGATGTTGTGATTAACCCTGTGCTCACCTTGTAAGTCGCTTTGGATAAAAGCGTCCTCGAAATGACAAAATGTATAGATATGTGTAATTATGGGCGCGGTATCTCAGTGGTTAGGGCATTGGGCTATCAATCTGAGGTTTGGAGGTTCAAATCCCAGGTCCAATGAAGTTACCAATGAGGGTCCTTGAGCAAGACCCTTAACCCTCATTGCTCCAGGGATGTTGTGATTAACCCTGTGCTCACCTTGTAAGTCGCTTTGGATAAAAGCGTCCGCAAAATGACCAAATGTAATGCAAATGTATGTGTAATTATGGGTGTGGTAGCTCAGTGGTTAGTGTGTTTGGCTAGCAATCTGAGGGTTGGCGGTTCCAATCCCAGGTCCACTGAAGTTACCAATGAGGGTCCTTGAGCAAGGCCCTTAACCCTCATTGCTCCAGGGATGTTGTGATTAACCCTGTGCTCACCTTGTAAGTCGCTTTGGATAAAAGCGTCCTCGAAATGACCAAATGTATAGATATGTTTAATTATGGGCGTGGTATCTCAGTGGTTAGGGTGTTGGGCCATCAATCGGAAGGTTGGGGGTTCAAATCCCAGGTCCCCTGAAGTTACCAAAGTGGGTCCTTGAGCAAGACCCTTAACCCTCATTGCTCCAGGGATGTTGTGATTAACCCTGTGCTCACCTTGTAAGTCGCTTTGGATAAAAGCGTCCGCGAAATGACCAAATGTATAGATCTGTGTAATTATGGGTGTGGTAGATCAGTGGTTAGGGTGTTGGGCCATCAATCGGAAGGTTGGGGGTTCAAATCCCAGGTCCACTGAAGTTACCAATGAGGGTCCTTGAGCAAGGCCCTTAACCCTCATTGCTCCAGGGATGTTGTGATTAACCCTGTGCTCACCTTGTAAGTCGTTTTGGATAAAAGTGTCTGATAAATGACCAAATGTAAAGATATGTGTAATTATGGGTGTGGTAGCTCAGTGGTTAGGGTGTTTGGCTAGCAATCTGAGGGTTGGGGGTTCCAATCCCAGGTCCACTGAAGTTACCAATGAGGGTCCTTGAGCAAGGCCCTTAACCCTCATTGATAAATGACCAAATGTAATGTAAAGGTAAAGTCTGTCTCACAGGAGCTGTATTCCAGTGTTGCTTCATGCCCTTTATATTAAAACAAACTATAAGCGTATAGTCTTTCCTGTGTGTGTGTGTGTGTTTGTGTGTGTGTGTGTGTTTGTGTGTGTGTTTGTGTGTGTGTGTGTGTGTGTGTGTATCCACTGCATACTGTACATTACAATAAGTCTGAGAGCCTGAGAATGAGCTGTGTTTAATATTGCATTAATGGTTGCCAGGCACGAAGTATTTAATTTTCCGTGGCTGATTAATTTATTAATT
>JAFMOC010001358.1:37500-47081 GCA_019802505.1 Corydoras sp. C115
GTAACGATCATCCGCTTCACATCTGGGCTAATAACACCTCGTTTCTGTGATTTATTCATAAAAATGAATAAAAATAAAAAATGCACACCCTCTGGTAAGTTCAAGCTTAAGTAGTTTATTTATAGAGCGCTTTTTACAACAGTACATTGTCACAAAGCAGCTTTACAGAATGAAAAGCCTTTAAACCCCCAAAGAGCAAGCCGAAGCGACAGTGGCAAGAAAAAACTCCCTGTTATGTTGTTATTTAAGGAAGAAACCTTGGAGGACCAAGACTCAGTGGGGGACTCATCCTCCTTGAGCGGCCGGGCAACAACAACAGTGTAGGACATCTATGTACAGATATTAAACAAATGGAAAAACTAACAACTGGAAAACTATATGTGAGTCCATTAGGGGGCGTCCTGCAGGACCGCCAGTCCAATTAATATTCAGGTTCCAATATGGTACCATATTGCTTTATTAGACACTGCACTTCTACATCACATCTTTTTAAGGCTATTTACTGTTCTGGAAGCTCTCTGCGTTATGTGCACACACACACACACACACACACACACACACACACACACACATACACACACACACACACACCCCCTACCTAATTCAGTTTCACTACCTGTGAGCCAGTAGAGCTTTCTGCACAGTAGTAATTAGCACATGCTCTGCTGAACCTTTCTTTAGTCAGTAGAAAGGTGTGTGAGTGAGAGAGAGAGAGAGAGAGAGAGAGAGAGAGAGAGAGACAGCACACAGGGATGCCGTAAACAATAAGGAAGCCACAGTTCGGCCCCCCCTATCTAAGGATGTTCCAGATGCGGGAAGCCGCAGCTCGAGGTGCTGAGTGTTGTCAGAACAGCAGTTTGCGAACAGCTGGCGAGCAGAATGGAAACTCTGAGCTGGATAAACCAAACACCGAGAACAAGCCAACCATTGTCTCAGGCGTTTGGCCGCAACACACTTCCCGAGGACCCGGTGCTATCAAGTGTCCGAACCGGTCCCGTGGTCTGCTTGGGATCTAGCGACGGCGGCGCAAGGATCCCTCCAAGGTTTCAGTGCGCTGAGCTCTACAGCCGACACCTCGGTTAATCTCATTAGCAAACACCAGGGATTTGCAAAGTCGGCCTCTGATGTGTTTATATTGAGCTGCTTCCAAACCCGGGTCACTTCAGCTGTGATGGATGTCATGCACGAGCTATTATTAAAAAAATCATGAGCTATAAGAAGGGCGGCACGGTGGCTTAGTGGTTAGCATGTTCTCCTCTCAGCGCTAGGGATTCCCGGTTTGAATCCCCATCTGGGTGGAGTTTCCATGTTCTCCCCGTGTCCGCGTGGGTTTCCTCCGGGTTCTCCGCTTTCCTCCCACAGTCCAAAAACATGGATCAAGTCAATTGAATTCTCAAAATTGCCCCATATAGAGTGTGTTTGTGTGAGTGAGTGTGTGCCCAGCGATGGATTGGCGCCCTGTCCTGGGTGTATCTGCCCAGCGCCCGAGGCGTTCTCCCCTGGATGGGCATGAGAACCTGACCGCGACCCTAATAGAGGATAAAGCAGAAAATAATGGATGGATGGATGGATGGATGGACATTATGTTGGGTAACCAAAGCGTTTCCTTATTGTTTCCAAAGCGACTTGTAAGTCTAAATGTAAATGTAAATGTATGTAACCGATGGACACATGAGATATAAATACAGAGGAGGATATAAGTGCTGGAGATATACATATGTCCATTACTTTTGTGCTGGTGTAAGTTGTGCAACAGTGTCATTTGCAAGTTTGCGAAATACAAATATCAGGGAATAATGTATTGTATATCACGCATTGATACAGATGTGAAGCGGTCCGAGGTATGTTGTCAGTAATGTCACGGCTGGACAGTGTGAGTGTGTGCCCAGCGATGGATTGGCGCCCTGTCCTGGGTGTATCTGCCCAGCGCCCGAGACGTTCTCCCCTGGATGGGCATGGGGAACCCCACCGCGACCCTAATAGAGGATAAAGTGGGAGATAATGAATAAATGAATGATCTATAAGAATCTACAGCTAAAGATGGAGCTGTTTATGCAGCTTTACACATTTTAAATCTTGTAAATCATGTAGCAACCATAAGAGCTGACTGACTCTTAGAAGTGATCTATTTTACCTGCAGAGGAATTAATCCTCCACATTTAACCTAGGGTGGCACGGTGGTTTAGTAGTTAGCATGTTCTCCTCTCAGCGCTAGGGATTCCCGGTTCGAATCCCCATCTGGGGGGAGTTTCCATGTTCTCCCCATGTCCGCGTGGGTTTCCTCCGGGTTCTCCGGTTTCCTCCCACAGTCCAAAAACATGGATCAAGTCAATTGAATTCCACAAATTGCCCCATATAGAGTGTGTTTGTGTGAGTTAGTGTGTGCCCAGCGATAGATTGGCGCCCTGTCCTGGGTGTATCTGCCCAGCGCCTGAAACATTCTCCCCTGGATGGGCATGGGGAACCCCCCGCTACCCTAGTAGAGGATAAAGCGGAAGATAATGGATGGATGGAAGTTAGGAGGCACAATTTCATTGGGGTACCTACACATTACAGCTACCAAAACCTTTTTAGGGTTCAATTCCATGTTCTAAAAGACCATTGACCAGATGGAGATATAAATTGTCCCAGCCATCAGGGTGTAGATATTGGTACCGGTCCAGAGCTCTGACCCGGAGAACATTTAACCTTATGTATACTGAATCCTGTCAACGTTCACTGACAGTCAAGTGCAGAACAAAAACACAGGAGGTCCAGCTGGCAACTGCACCAACTGTACCATTTAAGGTGGAATGGAAATTCAAACATCTACTATGTATGGGTTACTGCAGATCTCATGGACGCAGATCTCGTGGTTCATTCATTCATTATCGTCCGCTTTTTATCCTCTACTAGGGTCGCAGTGGGGCCCATTTCGGGCGCTGGGCAGATACACCCAGGACAGAGCGCCAATCTATCGCTGGACAGACACACACTCACTCACACAGACACACACTATATGGGGCAATTTGGAGAACTCAATTGATCTTGATCCATGTTTTTGGACTGTGGGAGGAAACCGGAGAACCTGGAACCCACGTGGACACGGGGAGAATATGGAAACTAACGTGCTAACCACACTAAGCCACTGTGCCGCCCTTGCCTCCTAACTTGACTCCTTAAATGAATCGGTACCGTCATGTCCCTGCGCTCCACGAGGAGGAAAAATAATCACTGGCTTTAAAGTGCGAGAGCAACAAGCGGGCGGAGGTAATGATGCTGCGGAGGCAGTCGAGGAAAGCGGCATGCGCTCTCCAGTGGGTCTTCTTCTCATCTAATTATGCACTTAGTCACAGCTGCACAAGCGATTAATCACCCCCCCCCCCCGCCCTCCCCACCCCGTTCGCAGCGCCACATTCGCCCAGCCGTGCGCAGAACTTCCCAAAGTTCTCCGCCTCCGTGCCTTAAATGTTCCCCTGCTCAGACGAGACAGGATCCGTGGCAGAACCGGCATTCGAACCCCGGTCCTCGCCGCGCGCCGGCTATATTTAGCGGGCCGAGCTCGACGCCGTGTAAACGCGCCTCATACGCCGACGCCCGAGACGAGCTGCCACGGGAGCCAATTAGACGAGCTTGCTCGCTCACCATGGCAGCTGCAGAATCCCTGCACGGTTGTCACGGCAACTGGCCCGTCTGCATGCCTCGGACGGAAAGGAGAATGCAAATGCTGTTCCCCAAACGCGGCCTGTCAGGACTCATCGCTCAGCGGCGGCGCATCCCGGATGAGGGGCAGTTTGGTGGTTTTACAGCTACAAGGTGGAGCAATGAGGTGGATGAGTGTACACTGAGTAGTGTTTGAAAACTTTACCAAACCACCACCACCGCTGAGAATCATCCACCTCCCATCCATCCATCCATCCATTATCTTCCACTTTATCCTCTACTAGGGTAGCGGCGGGTTCCCCATGCCCATCCAGGGGAGAACGTTTCGGGCGCTGGGCAGATACACCCAGGACAGGGCACACACTCACTCACATATACACACTCTATATGGGGCAATTTGGAGAATTCAATTGACTTGATCCACGTTTTTGGACTGTGGGAGGAAACCGGAGAACCCGGAGGAAACCCATGCGGACACGGGGAGAACATGGAAACTCCACCCAGATTGGGATTCGAACCAGGAATCCCTAGTGCTGAGAGGAGAACGTGATAACCACTCAGCCACCGTGCCACCCCGACTGTATACATTATGTATAAAATAATATGCAAAGTGCCGTAATAATTCATTCATTCATTATCTCCCGCTTTATCCTCTATTAGGGTCGCGGTGGGGTTCCCCATGCCCATCCAGGGGAGAACATCTCGGGCGCTGGGCAGATAGACCCAGGACAGGGCGCCAATCCATCGCTGGGCACACACTCACTCACACAGACACACTCTATATGGGGCAATTTTTGAGAATTCAATTGACTTAATCCATGTTTTTGGACTGTGGGAGGAAACCGGAGAACCCGGAGGAAACCCACGCAGACACGGGGAGAACATGGAAACTCCACCCAGATGGGGATTCGAACCGGGAATCCCTAGCGCTGAGAGGCGAACGTGATAACCACTCAGCCACCATGCCGCCAAGTGCCGTAATAATAATAATAATAATAATAATAATAACTAGACATGTATTTCCAAGGAACTACAGAGATGGCTTTTGAATGCTTGGCCCATGAACGGGTTAAAATTTGGAGAAAGTGCCATTTAATTTGCCCTGTTGCCCCTCATCCTGCAGCAGTCTGTGTTGCCTTCAAATGAGCCACCCTTATAAGGCAACCTGGTGACGTCACTCGGCCAGGCTCCCTGTGTGTGTGAAAGTGCAGCTGCAGCACACAGAGACTCAGTCTCATGTCAGTGAAAAAATCCGGTGTTTCCTATCTCCAAACAAACGCTCATAACTCGGGAAATCTTTCACCTATCGCTTAACCAAAGACACCGTTAGAAACTAGACGAGTTGGGGATTATTCTGGTGTAATATGATGCAGATTGAATAAAAAATGACCGAGTTATGGCGATTTAGAAACTTAGAAGAGGATCTGACACAGAAATTACATGCAAGTCTATGTGAAAATCCGGTTTTTACTACCTCCAAACAAACGCTCATAACTCGGATAATCTTTCACCTATCGCTTAACCAAAGACATCGTTAGAACCCAGACGAGTTGGGGATTATTCTGGTGTAATATGATGCAGATTGAATAAAAAATGACCGAGTTATGGCGATTTAAAAACTTAGAAGAGATATTTTTAAGTCGATCGGACAGATTCAGCCACTCCTGCCAAACAAACGATCGTAGCTCGGAAACTAAAACTTCAATCCTCATGAAACTCGGTCATGTTAGAGAGAACTAAAATATCTATCGTTTAAGGGTAAAATGGAGTTTCTAGGTGAAAGTATCGCGATGTTACAGACGTTTGTTTGGCGAAAAAAAAGCATTCCTCAAACAGAGTGGGGATGACGTCACCCACTCTAGGGGCTCCATAGACTTTAATGGGGCGATATTCAAAGATCGATAAAAAGTGATCGGTAAGTCCAATCTTGATAAAACTTTGGATTTTTGCAGACATTTACCCCCAGTCTAAGTCTCTGAAGTTTCGTGGCTGTAGCTCTAAAAATGGCCGAGTTATGGCCGTCCGAAAATCAGCCCCATGCATTCTCTATGGGGATTTTTTCCTCTTAAAACTTAATTTTATTAAAAACTATAAATGTTACAAACTCCAAAAATACATAGCACAGGTCCCGTAATCATTACCTACGTAACGGTGTTCGAACCGAGTCTGTACGTCGAGCGGTTCGGGCTGAATTAATCGCAGAAAGTCGGTCTTAAGAAGAATAAGAATATGAGTAATAACTAGACATGTATTTCCAAGGAACTACAGAGATGGCTTTTGAATGCTTGGCCCATGAACGGGTTAAAATTTGGAGAAAGTGCCATTTAATTTGCCCTGTTGCCCCTCATCCTGCAGCAGTCTGTGTTGCCTTCAAATGAGCCACCCATATAAGGCAACCTGGTGACGTCACTCGGCAGGCTCCCTGATGCTGATTGGCTGTTGCCTGTGTGTGTGAAAGTGCAGCTGCAGCACACAGAGACTCATTCTGAAGTCAGTGAAAAAATCCGTTTTTTACTACCTCCAAACAAACGCTCATAACTCGGGAAATCTTTCACCTATCGCTTAACCAAAGACACCGTTAGAAACTAGACCGTTGGGGGATTATTCTGGTGTAATTTGATGCAGATTGAATAAAAAATGAGCGAGTTATGGCGATTTAGAAACTTAAAAGACGATCCGAAAATCCGTTATAATGGGAGTCTATGCAGCCGGTTCAGCCACTCCCGCCAAACAAACGCTCATAGCTCGGAAACTAAAACTTCAATCCTCATGAAACTCGGTCATGTTAGAGAGAACTAAAATATCTATCGTTTAAGGGTAAAATGGAGTTTCTAGGTGAAAGTATCGCGATGTTACAGACGTTGTGTTTGGCGAAAAAAAAAAAGCATTCCCGAAACAGAGCGTGGATGACGTCACCCGCTCTGCCGGCTCCATAGGAAATGAATGGAGTGAATTTTCCGATTTTCAAAGATCGATAAAAACTGATCGGTAAGTCCAATCTTGATAAAACTTTGGACTTTTGCAGACATTTACCCCCAGTCTAAGTCTCTGAAGTTTCGTGGCTGTAGCTCTAAAAATGGCCGAGTTATGGCCGTCCGAAAATCAGCCCCATGCATTTCTATGGGGATTTTTCAATTTTTAAACTTAATTTTATTAAAAACTATAAATGTTACAAACTCCAAAAATACATAGCCCCGTTCTCGTGAACATTCCCTACGCAACGGTGTTCGAACCGAGTCTGTACGTCGAGCGGTTCGGGCTGAATTAATCGCAGAAATGTGCTGAAGAAGAATAAGAATAACTAGATTTGTATTTCCAAGGAACTACAGAGATGGCTTTTGAATGCTTGGCCCATGAACGGGTTAAAATTTGGAGAAAGTGCCATTTAATTTGCCCTGTTGCCCCTCATCCTGCAGCAGTCTGTGTTGCCTTCAAATGAGCCACCCTTATAAGGCAACCTGGTGACGTCACTCGGCCAGGCTCCCTGATGCTGATTGGCTGTTGCCTGTGTGTGTGAAAGTGCATGCAGCACACAGAGACTCATTCTGAAGTCAGTGAAAAAATCCGTTTTTTACTACCTCCAAACAAACGCTCATAACTCGGGAAATCTTTCACCTATCGCTTAACCAAAGACACCGTTAGAAACTAGACCGTTGGGGGATTATTCTGGTGTAATTTGATGCAGATTGAATAAAAAATGAGCGAGTTATGGCGATTTAGAAACTTAAAAGACGATCCGAAAATCCGTTATAATGGGAGTCTATGCAGCCGGTTCAGCCACTCCCGCCAAACAAACGATCATAGCTCGGAAACTAAAACTTCAATCCTCATGAAACTCTGTCATGTTAGAGAGAACTAAAATATCTATCGTTTAAGGGTAAAATGGAGTTTCTAGGTGAAAGTATCGCGATGTTACAGACGTTTGTTTGGCGAAAAAAAAAGCATTCCCGAAACAGAGCGTGGATGACGTCACCCGCTCTGCCGGCTCCATAGGAAATGAATGGAGTGAATTTTCCGATTTTCAAAGATCGATAAAAACTGATCCGTAAGTCCAATCTTGATAAAACTTTGGACTTTTGCAGATATTTACCCCCAGTCTAAGTCTCTGAAGTTTCGTGGCTGTAGCTCTAAAAATGGCCGAGTTATGGCCGTCCGAAAATCAGCCCCATGCATTTCTATGGGGATTTTTCAATTTTTAAACTTAATTTTATTAAAAACTATAAATGTTACAAACTCCAAAAATACATAGCCCCGTTCTCGTGAACATTCCCTACGCAACGGTGTTCGAACCGAGTCTGTACGTCGAGCGGTTCGGGCTGAATTAATTGCAGAAATGTGCTGAAGAATAATAATAATAAGAATCGGAGGGATAACAATAGATGGCTTTTTTCAAAAGCCATCTAATAACTAGATTTGTATTTCCAAGGAACTACAGAGATGGCTTTTGAATGCTTGGCCCATGAACGGGTTAAAATTTGGAGAAAGTGCCATTTAATTTGCCCTGTTGCCCCTCATCCTGCAGCAGTCTGTGTTGCCTTCAAATGAGCCACCCTTATAAGGCAACCTGGTGACGTCACTCGGCCAGGCTCCCTGTGTGTGTGAAAGTGCATGCAGCACACAGAGACTCAGTCTCATGTCAGTGAAAAAATCCGGTGTGTCCTATCTCCAAACAAACGCTCATAACTCGGGAAATCTTTCACCTATCGCTTAACCAAAGACACCGTTAGAAACTAGACCGTTAGGGGATTATTCTGGTGTAATATGATGCAGATTGAATAAAAAATGACCGAGTTATGGCGATTTAGAAACTTAGAAGAGGATCTGACACAGAAATCCCATGCAAGTCTATGGGAAAATCCGGTTTTTCCTATCTCCAAACAAACGCTCATAACTCGGAAAATCTTTCACCTATCGCTTAACCAAAGACACCGTTAGAACCCAGACGAGTTGGGGATTATTCTGGTGTAATATGATGCAGATTGAATAAAAAATGACCGAGTTATGGCGATTTAAAAACTTAGAAGAGATATTTTTAAGCCGATCGGACAGATTCAGCCACTCCTGCCAAACAAACGCTCATAGCTCGGAAACTAAAACTTCAATCCTCATGAAACTCTGTCATGTCAGAGAGAACTAAAATATCTATCGTTTAAGGGTAAAATGGAGTTTCTAGGTGAAAGTATCGCGATGTTACAGACGTTTGTTTGCCGAAAAAAAAGCATTCCTCAAACAGAGCGTGGATGACGTCACCCACTCTAGGGGCCCCATTGAAATGAATGGGGTGAATTTTCCGATTTTCAAAGATCGATAAAAAGTGATCGGTAAGTCCAATCTTGATAAAAATTTGGATTTTTGCAGATATTTACCCCCAGTCTAAGTCTCTGAAGTTTCGTGGCTGTAGCTCAAAAAATGGCCGAGTTATGGCCGTCCGAAAATCAGCCCCATGCATTCTCTATGGGGATTTTTTCCTCTTAAAACTTAATTTTATTAAAAACTATAAATGTTACAAACTCCAAAAATACATAGCCCAGGTCCCGTAATCATTACCTACGTAACGGTGTTCGAACCGAGTCTGTACGTCGAGCGGTTCGGGCTGAATTAATCGCACAAATCGGTTATAAGAAGAATAATAATAACTAGACATGTATTTCCAAGGAACTACAGAGATGGCTTTTGAATGCTTGGCCCATGAACGGGTTAAAATTTGGAGAAAGTGCCATTTAATTTGCCCTGTTGCCCCTCATCCTGCAGCAGTCTGTGTTGCCTTCAAATGAGCCACCCTTATAAGGCAACCTGGTGACGTCACTCGGCCAGGCTCCCTGTGTGTGTGAAAGTGCATGCAGCACACAGAGGCTCATTCTCATGTCAGTGAAAAAATTCGGTGTTGACTATCTCCAAACAAACGCTCATAACTCGGGAAATCTTTTCATCTTTCACCA
>JAFMOC010001361.1:0-76312 GCA_019802505.1 Corydoras sp. C115
GAAGATCGCCAAGTGAAAATAAGGGAAGCAAGAGCTCAGCAGTGATCGTTGCTGAGTGGTTATGTTGATGTCCTTTGGTAGCCCCCTGCACATGTTCAAATCCTGTCGACTATGAACTCACAACTTCTAAAGTTAGTGGTCTTTTTGAAGGATTATGGAAGCGTTGTTGAACCTATACAATGTGAATCACTGATACAGTGAAGATCGAAAAGTGAAAACAAGGAAACACAGCAGTAGTCAAGGCCGAGTGGCTCAGGCGATGGACTAGAAATCCGTTGGTGGTCTCCCAGCACAGGCTCAAATCCTGCCGACTACGCAGTCACAGCCTGTCATGGATCATGTATTCGTTACCTGTGGTTCTTTCTTGATGGTGTAATGGTTAGCACTCTGGACTTTGAAGCTATTCTTTTCTATCTGATTCTATTTCAAATTTTGGTGGAACCAGTGTTGGCCTGTAAAGTTGTTTTCTAAAATGTCTTATAATAAAAATAAAAGGCATTAACCTTTTTAACTTACTATAATCTTCTTCCACTATACTGTATTTTTACATCAATCATTATTTAGAGCAGTATCTTGCTAATTAATTTAATAGTTTTGTGCCGAAATAGCTCAGTTGGGAGAGCGTTAGACTGAAGATCTAAAGGTCCCTGGTTCGATTTCACAGAGTGAAGTTTTTTGTCTGTCTTGTTCAAAATTCAATTACCGTTCACATGTATACTAGACAATTAAAATCAAAAGAAAACATTGGATGCAGCAGACAATGCCAGAACATAATTCAATATTTTTAAAAGCTGCATAATAAGGATTGTAAACAGAACCAACATTCTTCATCATGTTTTCTTGATTGGTGCTTCCATGGTGTAATGGTTAGCACAACACAATAAATCAATTATTTTTTTGTGTGTTTAAGTCAAGCGTTTGTGTATAAATTAAGTGTTTTATTATTATTAGTTGTTTAGTATTTCAGCAGTTGTCTTTAAATCCAGAGCAGACCTTTAGCCTTTTATATTTTGAAGCAATCCAGAACAATGCCCATGATACTGAAATCACACATTCTAAAAGTGTTTTGTAAAAACTGATATATTTTTCTCTATGTATAAATTACATTAAATTATAAATGGATCCTACATTTTGAAACACATCAATGTGACCTCTCACCCACATCAGAATTTAACATTATACAAAACTAAAAGAGGATCTGATGAAAACTAAAAACTGTATTGATAGAATTAATTTTTAAAAAGATATTAAAATGACATTAAATAACGAACAAGATGAACAATGAGTCTCAATAAGCAGACAGCACCCACTGGTGACGAAAAAAAATACACCTAAACTGCTAAAACGTGTTGATGCTAAACGAGGGAAAACTGAGAGGAAAACGTATTATTTTGACAGATAAACTGGATGTTCTGTTTGTCAAACTCAATGGATTATAAGGCTGAATATTGCATTAATTTCATCTACACCTGCAGATTAAAGCCGTTAAAAACTACCAAACAGAGGTAACCAGTAACTAACTCCTTTAAATTTACTGTTTAAAAATATAGGAATAGTTTATTACCCTTATTCACATTGAAAACGCTTCCTCATAAAGACATATTTAGACATTTTGTATCAGTAGAATCAGCAGAAAGTGAATAATACACTTTTTGTACTGTCTGCTACTTCACTGTTAAATTATTATTTCTAGAGCTGCAGGAAAACATTTTCATTTAACAACTTTCATCTAAATAAAATCCTAAAGTCTCTGTGCACTAAAGTATAATAAAACACAACCTGCTAAACATTAGATTTCTCAATATGCTGCAGAAGTTTCTTTCAGCTGATTCAATGTGAACTGTTACACTCCATGTTTCCCATCAGCACAAACATAACACTTCTCATCAGGATTCTCATTATTCAGTGTTACACAGTGAGGGCGTGGTGGCCAAGTGGTAAGGCATTGGTCTCGTAAACCAAAGATCATGGGTTCAATCCCCATTCATGCCTTTAATCACTTTATCAATAACTTAAAAACACATTTTAGGATATCATATTATTGTAAGAGATCAAATTTAGTTAAGTTAATAGGAAGCAAAACAATCTCTTAATTACATAAGATATTAAATCAATAAACTATGGTGATTAGTACATACACTGTACAAGTCATTAATAATTTTTTTTAAAGTAGTGATCATATATTTTAATCTGGCTGTTTTTTTTGTAAACCGATCCTGTTACTGATTAAAACTTAAGTATTGTACTTACTCTGTAACTTGTCTGCCTTTAATGAAGGTGTTTAACACTCAAGATGACAAAATGAACCTGGAAGTGCCTCGGTGTGCCTCCTGAAGGATAGGGATGCCTGGGCTTCTTTGTTTAGGTTACCCGACCCGGACCTAGATAAGCGGCAGATAAGGGATGGATGGATGGTCTTTATTTTTTATAAACTTTAAATGTTGTGTAACAAGAAAACTTAAAGCTACGTTAGGTCTCTCACAGCCACAGTGAGATTCAAAGTCCTGGGGTTCTGTAAAACTTCTTTGATCTGATTTTAATCCTGTTTCTGTTTAAGAATTAAATCATGTTCTTCCTCTGTTTTTGATCATGCTCTTTGGAGAGCGTCTGCTCTGTTACTATTGAAGAATGATTTTATAAAGATCTTATGTTAGTTATCTAGGGTGTAAAACAAAGGATGTAAAGCTGCATTTAGTGCACTTCATGATTAAATATGCATTTGTTTATCCAGGTCAAACTTTCTCCTCTTTGTATACCTAAGCACTATAAATGTACATCTGTACCTACTGCCATCTTGTGGTAAAATATTGACATCTTGTATTTACATTGTTACCATAAATTCACAAAAACGTTTAAAAACAAAATAATATATTAAATTATGCACATTTTATTACATTTAGTTAATTAAACTAAATATAATAAAATGTTTACAGTGTAACTTGAGGGACAGTTGATTATATAACATTATGAAACATAAAAATCAATTTAATCTCACAACGTGCAGGGCTTTAAGTAGAGGAATTTTAATTACTGCTGCCACCTTGTGGAATAAAACTGTAACAATCCATAAACTAAACATCACGAAAACCCAATTGTTAATTTTATTGTTATTTATATGATCACTTCAGTGTTTTATTATTATTAGTTTTTTTTCTATTTCAGCAGTTTACATTGTATTTTTGAAGATTAGAATTTTCTTTATTTTAACTAGTTTTTGCTGGGGTATTATTAAAAAATGTTTGTGAATGTTTTTAAAAGTAAATCATCATTCATTCATTATCTCCCGCTTTATCTTCTACTAGGGTCGCGGTGGGGTTCCCCATGCCCATCCAGGGGAGAACGTCTCGGGCGCTGGGCAGATACACCCAGGATAGGGCGCCAATCCATCGCTGGGTAGTAAATCATCATAAAGCAGTTTTTTTGAGTTATGTCTTGTCTTGTCTTGAGTTATTGGCCTTAAATGTCTTGTTTACTCTCTGTGATTGATTCACACAATCTTTCAGAAAGAAACCATAAAAAAGAGGTGCAAATTGTACATGAAGCTCATGTAACAAAATAACTATGAATGTGAACCAGTACATGGGGATGTAGCTCAGTGGTAGAGCGCTTGCTTTGCATGTAAGAGGTCCTGGATTCAATCTCCAGCATCTCCATCAGAAGGACTAGATCTTTAATACTGGTTCTGAAGCTTTTAGTCATTTATCAATGTTCTGTGATAGGACTCGTCATGTCACAGAACATTTAAATAGCAGCAAACAGGCAGGTAAATCATTTTCATTAACTTAAATGAACTTAACTTCCAACATTAAATATTAAACATTAAAAAAAGTTAACTAGAAAAAAAGTACAAGATAAGTTTAAAGCTAAAGCGTCCAGCCAAAAAAAAAGGAAACTCATTTCGGCTGCTTGCCTAAAGATTCTTACATCACTGATGCCTGTAATGTCTCTAGTTCTGACTGGTGGTTCTTTCTGTATTTAAAATAGTACAATATTATAATAGAGCCTTAAAAAGGAAGTTGTGAGATAAACGTTTTACTTTCACAAAAAAACATGGGTGATCTAGCAACTGGCCTTCATATATTCCTGGACTAGCTCACACAGACCAGACTATTTGAGAGCACTTTTGTCTCATGTTTTGTTTCAGATTAGTTAGGGGGCAGAGCGGTATAAGGCACCAGTTTTTTTGACAAATAGTGCTCTCAATAGTGTTTTCGTTGTGAGCTAATATCTATCCATTATCTTCCTCTTTATCCTCTACTAGGGACGCGCGGGGGGGGGGGGGGGGGGGTTCCCCATGCCCATCCAGGGCGCCAATCTATCGCTCACACACTCACTCACACAAACACACTTTATACGGGGTAATTTGAAATCCCACTTCAAATTTGAATTTGAATTCCCCAGTTCAAATCCTACCGCTGCAACTTAAAGCTTTTGTTCATCTCCTGTAAAAGAAATTAGTTTAAGGCTAAAACATCCAGTCAAAGAACGCAAACCCATTTGGGCCTCTTAATGCCCCTTGTGACTCCAGTACTCACTAAAATATTTTCCTGAATGCAAAATATGTGAACAGGTAAAAAGGAATTTATGAGAAAAACATGTTAATCTCACAAAAAACCTGAATGATCTACCAGCTGATCTGTACATGTTTTCATGTGAAAGTGCGTGAGCACATTTAATTTGATCAAAAGATACCCTGTTAAAAAATGTAATTAGAAGATTTTCAAATAATCACTTTTACTTTTTTACTTTAAGTACATGTACTTTTATACTAAAATTGGATTTTAAAACAAAATCTCCAGTGACGCAGCTGTATACTATCGGCTTTAACAGCAAAGTTAATACTTGATATGAGATGAAATTGAATCCCAGTGAAGTTAATGGAGGACAGAGTGATATGTACAGAGCACTCAGTTTTATAGAATAATATACTGTCCACTCATTTAAATCAGTCCCTCCTCTCACAACAAACTAAAAGTTTAACTCCAGCTGTTTCAGTGCACTGTTGAGCTCCATCACACAATATCAGTGACAGAAGTTACCACTACCATCAGAACATGCTTCAACTTATTGTCACAGAGCAGCTTTATAAATCCTCCATGTGAAAGTTAGGGGTGTTTGTTCAAATATTATTGTTCTATTTCATTTATAACAGTCAGGATAGGTGAATTATTTAAGAGCTTCAAATCCCTTCTTCTGTTATCTTTGGATCCCATTGTCAGGGTAGGTTGAGAGGCAGAATGGCCGAGTGTGCTGCGTTCTGGTCGCAGTGTCTAACTGAGAATAAGTTTATGTTTTAATATGTTATATTATGTTCATTTTATCAAGTATTGTTATGATTATTTTATGATACTTAACCTGCTTAATTGTAATTTTATAAACATATATTTACATTTATTATGGCAAAACACTATTTATCTACAGGCTTTTCTGGATTAAGATTCTAGTCTTATTGGAGGTGTGTTTTCAAGGCCTGCTGCTTGTTTGTTTCTTTAGCTAGATTTAAGGAACTGAAACACTGTGTTTTTAATGGGGAATGGGGGTTTGATGGGGAACTTATACACCTCACCTTTATCAGGCCTTGTTGGCATTTACCTGATTAAAAAATTCTGTTGCACTACCTCTTTGGACTAGCAGGTAGTTTGGCCGTGCGGTCTAAGCTGCTGGGTTTTAGGTTCCATTCTCTTTGGAAGTAGAGTGACCAGATTCCACTTTACCAGATGCGGGACAAAGACTACTTTGCGCGGGACAATGTGGGACACCAATGCACTGCAAATAAAAATGTGTATATATATATATATATATATATATATATATATATATATATTCATTATCTCCCGCTTTATCCTCTATTAAACCCACGCAGACACGGGGAGAACATGGAAACTCCACCCACTAACACACCGATAAACAGAACAGATAGTTCTTTAATGTGCTTTAAACCTGAATTAAAAATCAGTTACACAAACCCATTTTTAAAACACCAAAACCTATATTAGGATTATCAGCATTTTATATAATTAAACAGTATTAAATTATAAAAATATCAAATAGAATAAATATATTGTGAAATTATGTGAGGAAGTGTAGAGATAATAAATGTCTAAGGGCAGGGTGTTGACTAGTTTCTGCAAATAATTTTAATATATTTTAATTTAAATAAATTATTTACAAATCATTCTGTACCTCTAAACTCTCATCCAATGAACTACACTTCTGGATTCCTCTGAGAGAAAATAACAAAAACAATAATAATATACAACAAGTGATGAAGCTTATAACATTTAATACAGGATACACTTCTCTTACAATTTCAGCACATCATACATCATCTAAGTAACAGCAACATAAAATCAACTAACAATAGTACAGTATAACTAATGATTCACTACATGGGTATTTCATTAAAACAATAAGGCACAAGAGGGGGTACAGTACTGTGAATAATTCACAGAAAAGAAGTGTTGTTGAGACATTAATAAAATGTGTAGTTTCGGTCGTTGTCTGATTGGCTAAGTCGTTTGTCCAGCCATGACATAATTGATAATAATGCACACATCTGACCGCTTGACAACGGAAACTGCGATTATGTTGCAGAAGACCAGTTTATTAACAATTTTTCTTTCAGTAAATGCATTTATTCACTATATTTTATTATAGTGTGTTTGTAAAAACACTTCTTGTACCTGTGGTTTATTCACAATAATGCACGCCCTCTCATGCCTTTTTGCTTTATTATGCACAAGCTTGGGTACATATACATATAACAATATGTGATCACAATAAATGACTTGGCCTTTAAAACCACCATTCAGTATTATAAATAAATGTTAATTTGTCCTGAATCACCACTATAGCATCATATATTTTAGTGGCTTTCAGAGTAAAAACATCGATGTCGTTTAATTGACTGTAGCTACTTATATGAATAAATGTAAAAAGTTCAGAACTTTACTTTGTGTCATTAAATCATCAAGAGTGTAAATTGGCAATATGTAACACAACAGCACAACTCGTGTTATCCTGAGTGCAGGGTTACTGATACAGTTCTGACTGAATGTACTGGTACATTATTGAACTGTCTCCTTTACTAAAGCGTCTTTCAAACAATGATCAATACAGGAATATGGTTTCTCTCCTGTGTGAATGCGCTGGTGAAGTTTTAGAGTACCCCCTCGAGAAAAACTCTTCCCACACTGTGAGCAGAAATATGGTTTCTCTCCAGTGTGAATGCGTTGATGACTTTTTAGATTACCCTGTACAGTAAAACTCTTCCCACACTGTAAGCAGGAATATGATTTCTCTCCTGTGTGAATGCGCTGATGAAGTTGTAGATTACCCTGTTGAGAAAAACTCTTCCCGCACTGTGAACAGGAAAATGGTTTCTCTCCTGTGTGAATGCGCTGGTGAAGTTTTAGATGACTCTGCACAGTAAAACTCTTCCCACACTGTGAGCAGGAATATGGTTTCTCTCCTGTGTGAATGAGCTGATGTTTTTTAAGACCAGACTGAGTTGTAAAGATTTTTCCACACTGCACACAGAAAAAGTTTTTTGCTTTGATGGACATACACTGGTGTTTTTTGAATTCAGTCATTTTGGTAAAATTTTCATCACAACTTAAGCAGTTAATTTTCTTCTTGGTCATGTCTTTGTGAGAATGCAGCGAGGTCATGAAGGGTTCCGCTTCTGTTTAGAGAACAATTTGTAAAAGTCTGACAACTAATTCAGTAATTAAACATGTAAACAATATATGAAAATAACTAACCAACAAGTCCTCACTTTGTATACCAAAAATCAATATGAAAATCATTTAATCAAATGAAGAGCTGAGTTTTTAATCAAATGAGTAGCTGCTTTGTATTTTTTTTATTATTGTCATATATAATGACCCATCACAAACATTTTTTCTGATAATCTATGAGAGTTTCTGTTAAGGTTCATCTTTACTCATACCCAGCATTCCCTCTGATATGTTTTACTGCCTGGTAATTATTCTAATTGAAAACTTTAAAAGAGGTGGGCAGGAATAAAATGTTAATAAAATAATTACCTGAATCAATTTAAATTATTTTACAACATCAATAACAAAGCATGGAAATAAAACAAAAATGTATGTGTATTAACCTTTAATTATATATTTTTTATATTTGTATAAATAGCACATACAATAAATACTGTCTGTAGGAATGTAGCAAACGTTTTTGTCCTATTATGTCTGAGTTAGTTAGTATATAGATTAATGAGCACTAATGTGTTAATGTGTTAAAGTCATCTTCTCAGTAACAATAAGAATTTTAGAGTAAACCTTTTTCTTTTTCTACATTAAAAAATTCAACTGGACACAGTACCTGGAGAAATTTTAGTCAACTTAAACTCTATTCTAAATCAAGGGAACACATGTTTTTTCCAACATGCAATATGTAATAAATTTGAACATAATTAAGAAAAAGTTGGGACAATAAATAAATGCAAATAAATTTGCAGTGTTACTTAAATATGAAGTAAGAATGAACCCAAGGTTTTTTTATGTTTTGTCTAATCAATTTAATTTAATTTGCTTATTAATTCCTGCATTTCTGTCCTACAACACATTCTAAACATAGTTGGCGCCGGTGCAATTCAGGGATAAAAATAAGGTTTGAAAATGATGTAAAGTTCACAGAGGATTGTAATCATGATTTGGATTTTAAAATGAGAAGAAAAGAGTGTTAGTTCAGTGGTTAGGGCATTGGGCTATCAGTCTGAAGGTTTCATTCACAAGTCGAACAATAGGGACTGTTGAGAAAGGTCCCTAAAACCTCATTGCAACAGGGGTGTTGTATCATGTCTGGCTCTATACTCGGATGCTGATCAGGTATAAGGTTAATCGCTAAATGATCAATTAAATATACAAAGATGAGCAGAATATCTGCCGCTTGCCAAATTTTTTACTTTTGTTACGGTCGTGAGACCGGGCGAGGTGGATTCGCTACTCGGAGAAAGAGCGCAGACGTGGGTACAGTCTCAAAACAACGATTTATTGTTCCAACAACAGAGCGAGGCGTAGACAAACACACAACGTGGGATAGGAGATACAGGGCGAGCGGAGATGACGTAGGCGGGTCGGAGTACAAATGGTCCAGGAGACAGGGGAAGTGCACTAGACGTAGTGAAGGCGGCGGGGCGAACTGCACACACAAAAGCACAACACAGCAAACACGGCAAGGTAATCAAGGTAACAGAGGGCTGGTAGTATCTTGGCATAGACAAGGCAGGGCACAAGACAAACTGGCGGAGACGAGAGGGCGTGCGGGGTATAAGTAGCCAAACGATGATAGTGCTCAGGTGTGCGTGATTACGGGGGCGTGAACACGGAACAAACCCACACCATGTGACCAAAACAAACTAACCCACACCACGTGACCAAAACAAACCATGTCATTACCCCCCCCTCAACGGGTGCCTCCCGGCGCCCTAAATGGCTTGTCCGGGAAGCGACGGTGGAATTCCGCGATGAGGGACGGGTCCAGGATGGCCGACCGGGGAACCCAGGAGCGCTCTTCTGGACCGTAGCCCTTCCAGTCCACCAGGAACTGGATTCCCCGGCCACGGCGTCGGGAGTCCAGCAGGCGGTGAACGGTGTACGCGGGCTGTCCATCGATCAGACGGGGGGCTGGGGCTTGGCGGGGTGGGGGGTTGAGCGGGGAGTGGACAACGGGCTTAATCAGAGAGACATGGAAGGTGGGGTGGACACGCATGGACCGGGGGAGATGGAGGCGGACTGCTGCAGGGCCGATGATGCGGGTGATGAGGAAGGGGCCGATGAAACGGGGGCTCATCTTGCGTGATTCAGTCTTTAGAGGAATGTTCTTAGTGGATAACCAGACGAGTTGCCCCACTCTATAGCTGGGGGCCAGGCGACGTCTGCGGTTGGCGGTGGCAACGGACGTGGCCTGGGCTTGGCGGAGCGCTAGCAAGGTGTTTTTCCACGTCCGGCGACAACGGCGGATGTGCAGGTTTACCGAGGGCACAGAGACTTCGGCCTGGTCCTCCGGAAACAGAGGGGGTTGGTAGCCCAGGGCGACCTCAAACGGAGATCTCCCAGTGGCGGAGCTGCGTGCGGTGTTTATGGCGTACTCCACCCAAGCCAGGTTCTCGCTCCAACGCTCCGGGTGCTGAGCAGAAACGCAGCGCAGGGTGGTCTCCACCACTTGGTTGGCCTTTTCCGCTTGCCCGTTGGACTGGGGGTGGCTACCGGAAGAGAGGGAGATTTCAGTGCCAAAAAATTTATGGAAGGCTCTCCATACCTGGGAAATGAATTGGGGTCCCCGGTCCGAGACGATATCCTGGGGTATACCGTACATCCTGAAGACTTGTTCAAAACATAGTTTGGCGGTTTCTAAGGCAGATGGTAACTTGGGCAAGGCGATTAAACGTACAGACTTAGAGAAGCGGTCAATTATGGTGAGTATTACTGTATTACCCCTGGAGTTCGGTAGTCCGGTGACGAAGTCCAAGGCTATGTGGGACCAGGGACGCCCAGGTATGGAGAGCGGTTGGAGTAGGCCAGCGGGGGACTGATGTGAGGCCTTGTTGCGGGCGCAGATGGTACATGCGGCGACGAACTGCCTGACATCAGCTGCCAACGAGGGCCACCAGAACCGACGCCTGATGAGGTCCTCGGTGCGCACTCTTCCTGGGTGACATGCCCAGCGGGATTCATGGCCCCACTTGAGAACAGCAGTGCGGGCGGCAGCGGGCACGAAGGTCCTATTGGGTGGTCCAAGCCCAGGGTCCGGATCCTTAGCCAGCTCCCGTTCCACGATTCGCTGTACCTCCCAGGAGACGCCTGCAACAATACAACTGGGAGGGAGAATCGTCTCGGACTTACCCCCTTCCTCTTCGTCCGAAAAGAGGCGAGACAGGGCATCGGGTTTAGCGTTCCGTGTGCCAGGGCGATACGACAAGGTGAAGTTGAACCGACCAAAGAACAGGGCCCACCGAGCCTGACGGGAGTTCAGGCGTTTGGCTGACTGGATGTAGGCCAAGTTCTTATGGTCGGTCCAAACCACAAATGGCTGAGCTGCCCCCTCCAGCCAGTGGCGCCACTCCTCCAGGGCGAGCTTGACCGCCAGCAGCTCGCGGTTCCCCACGTCATAGTTCCTCTCCGCCGCTGACAATTTTCTGGAAAAGAAAGCACATGGATGAAAGCGGCCCTCTGTCTTCTGTGAGAGCACGGCTCCCACTCCAGCGCCAGATGCGTCGACCTCCACGACGAATTGCTTGGAGGGGTCGGGTTGGACCAGGATGGGAGCGGAAGTGAAGCGGGCCTTGAGCACATCCATGGCATCCTGAGCCTTCTGGTTCCAGCAAAATTTCAGCTTGGAGGACGTGAGGGCGGAGAGAGGTGCGGTAATGCTGCTGTAGTCCTTAATAAAGCGGCGGTAGAAATTGGCGAACCCCAGGAATCGCTGCAGTTCGGTTCTGGTGGTGGGGGTCGGCCAGTCGCTGATGGCCCGGATCTTCTCAGGGTCGGGTCGCACCGCCCCAGGGGATAGGATGAACCCCAGGAAGGAGACCGACCTCTGGTGGAAAACACACTTCTCCGCTTTGACGAACAGGCGATTCTGGAGGAGACGACTTAGTACCATGCGTACGTGGCGGACATGCTCGCCAGGCGTCCTGGAGAAGATGAGAATATCATCCAGATAGACGAACGCGAATCTATCCAGGAAGTCCCGCAACACATCATTCACCAAGGACTGGAAGACGGCCGGGGCGTTCTTGAGGCCGAAGGGGACCACGCGGTACTGGTAGTGGCCGCTGGGGGTGTTGAACGCCGTCTTCCATTCATCCCCCTCCCTTATCCGGACCAGGTGGTAGGCATTCCGTAGGTCCAGCTTGGTGAAGATGTGTGCTCCCTGCAAAGACTCAAATACGGAAGATGTTAATGGCAGAGGGTATTTGTAGGGGACTGTGATGGCGTTCAGTCCCCTGTAGTCGATGCAGGGACGTAGGGAGCCGTCCTTCTTGGAGACGAAGAAGAACCCGGCCCCTACGGGGGAGGTAGAGGGCTGAATGAGTCCGGTGGCGAGACACTCCGCCACGTATTTCTCCATAGCCTCTCTTTCCGGACGAGATAATGGGTACATCCGGCTTGAAGGAAGGGGGGCCCCAGGCAGGAGGTCGATGGCGCAATCGTAAGTCCTGTGGGGCGGGAGCTGGCAGGCCCTGTCCTTGCTGAAGACCTCCCCAAGGTCATGATACTCCTTGGGCACCAAGGAGAGGTCTACAGGGTCAAGGTGGTCAGGTGGCGGGGAGTTGCAGGGTGGAGCGGCGGCGAGCAGGCATGATGAGTGGCACTCAGTTCCCCAGGTCAGTATGCGGCCGAGGGCCCAGTCAATATGGGGGTTGTGCTTACGCAGCCAGGGGTATCCCAGGATGATGGGGGCCTCGGGACACTGGAATACCGCGAAGCAGATCTTCTCCTGGTGATTGCCCTCTAGTGTCAGCCTCGTGGGGGAGGTGCGGTGAGTAATGGAAGAAAGCTGTCTTCCATCCAGCGCCAAGGTGTGGAGAGGATGCGCTAGGGGAGAAACAATCAAACCATTATGGTTAGCAAACACCACGTCTATCAGATTCTCCTCTGCCCCAGAATCTAATAGAACGTTTACGTTCACCTGTCTCTCCCGGATGGTTAGCACCGCGGGTAGGCTGAGTCGCTGTGTTTGGGGTCTTAGTGTGGGACTTGACAGGACCCCAAGTTTTACTGCCGAGTCAGGTCTTTCAGGGCGTACCGGACAGTCACGTAGCTGGTGATTCTCTCCACCGCAGTAGAAACACAGCCCCTGGTCTTTACGGCGGCTACGGACCTCCGGTGCCAGCGTGGTGCGTCCCAGCTGCATCGGCACGGTCCCTTCAAGCTGCTCGGGCTGGGTGATGCCCTTCGCAGACGCTGGTGAGGCACGGGGCGGTGCGGTGGCACTGACCTGATCCCGGGCTTGGCGTTCTCGGCGGCGCAGGTTCAGACGTCCGTCAATGCGTATGGCGAGGTTTATTAGTTCCTGGAGAGCCTCAGGTCGATCACGGGTCGCGAGTTCGTCCCGTATCCGCTCGTTCAGGGCGTGGCGGAACACGCCGCGGAGTGAGCGCTCACACCATCCCGACTCCGCGGCGAGGGTCTGAAAATCCACGGCGAACTCCGCCACAGAACGAGCTCCCTGACGTACAGTGAGCAGGCGAGTCTCGATATCTTCAGAGTAGTCGGGGCGATCGAACACAGAACGGAACCTCTCCAGAAACGAGGCGTAGGATGACCCCAACGGAGATACCAACCCCTATGCCGCCTCTGCCCAGCTGAGCGCGCGCCCACGTAGAAGTCCGATTATGAAAGCGATCTTGTGGGCGTCCGTCGGAAAACACGTGGGGCGGATGCTGAAGTACAGCTGGCATTGGAAGAGGAATCCCCGACAGCGTTGAAGATCCCCCCCATAGGGTTCCGGAAGAACGGCAGTCCCGTCGGAACGTGAAGCCAGCGCGGGCGGTGGGTTAGGTACCTGGCTCACCGGTGAGGTCACTGGTGCGGAAGCTGCGGGCAGCGCGGCGAGCGCAGACTGCAGCTGTAGAGATAGCTGACTCACCAAATCAGCTAGTCCCTCCTGACGACTGTACAGCACATTGAGCCGCGGATCATGCTGTTGTCCGGCTGGTGGTGGTAGTGCCGGCTCCGCTTCGGCAGCGCGTTGCTCCGAGGAATCCATGTGGCCAGTTTGTAATGTTACGGTCGTGAGACCGGGCGAGGTGGATTCGCTACTCGGAGAAAGAGCGCAGACGTGGGTACAGTCTCAAAACAACGATTTATTGTTCCAACAACAGAGCGAGGCGTAGACAAACACACAACGTGGGATAGGAGATACAGGGCGAGCGGAGATGACGTAGGCGGGTCGGAGTACAAACGGTCCAGGAGACAGACACAAATGATCAATCAGTGCTCTTATTTAAAGTGATTTAAGTCTGTCTCTGAAAAATATAATTAGTTTAATTCGGAAGTTATACTTTACCTCAACAAATATCACTTACCACAGAAATAGAAAGGTTGGAGGTTTAATTGTGACAGTAAACACATCTAACAACTAATTTCTGATAAAAAAATACTTAAAGTTTCCTAAATTGATTAATTGAAAATAAAGTCCTATTTTAATCATTACTTACCTTTATCCTTTGTGTCCTAACATGAAGTTGTTTGCAGTTTAGTCTGAGGAGCCCATGTGATGGCTTTATAAATGTTTCAAAATAGTCAATCATTTGGAGCAATTCACAGCCCCACCCACACTATCGTTTAACAATAGAACTGAGAATTCCTCATAATTTCTCCTTAAAGCCCTTTTACCATTTTCATAGGTATAAGCATAAAACATTCCATAGAAACTGAGAATGGTTGGATTAAAATTGATTTGAAAGGAATACATGTGTTGGAGAATTAACATTCTTATGTACAGTTGGATTTGTATGATGTTTAAAAAAATGTTTGTTAATAAAACATTGCATTATTATACAAAAAGGAAAGAGCTCAATTATACTGACAATAATCTACCCCAACTTTGAAAAGATATTCCAAAGTTTGCAAATCAGTTCAGTTTGGTTCAGTGTAAATCTCAGTATATTGCAAAAATTGATTAAAAATCAATAAATGTTGCTCTAACTTCTCAGCACTTATAGTTAAATATATATATTGTTGTCTGCAGTTGATGAAAGTTTCAGAGATGCTTTACAGAACAAAGTAAACTAAGTGCATTCAAAGTCCCTTCAAACTAACCCAAACTAATAGCACTTGCCACAGAAAAACACAGGTTAGAGCTACTTTAGTGTTTTAATTGTGACAGTAAACACGTCCAAGAAATTATTTCAGATAAAATACTATACATTTAGTTTTCAAACCTGATTAATTGAAAATAATATTCTTTCCTCATTATAACTTACCTTATCTTTTGTGTCCTAAAAAAGATGTTGTTGACAGTTTACTCTGTGCAGCATAGCTTGTGTGATGGCTTCATAAATTTTCCAAAGTAGCCAACCATTTGGAGCAATTTACAGCCCCACTCACACTATCATTTGACAATAGAACTGAGAAGTCTTCAAAATTAGCATAGAACATTCAAGATCAACTCAGACTGGTTGGATTGAAATTGTTTTGAAAGGAGTTCATGTCTTGAAGCATTAGCATTCTAATGTCTCATAAATATTATTGTCTGCATCAGGGATGCTTTACAGAACAAAGGAAACTAATTGTAGTCAAAGTCACAGCTGATACTGCCCCAAAGAAAAACACTTACACACAATTTATCAATCAGCGCTCAGAGTTTTCTGAAAAAAAATATTTTGTAGATTTCCTATCTGTATCTCAAGTCACTTAAAAATGCCACCACCACAAATAGCACTTACCACAGCAAGATAAACAAGTTGAAACTACTTTTTAGAGTTTTAATTATGATGCTACTCAATTAATTAGGCTCTTCTTTATGTAAAATTACAGATAAGTTTAATAAATTGCCGTAATTATCTAAACACTAACATACCCCAACTTAATAGCGCTTTCTGTAAAGTCCCCTAAAGAAAGATACCACAGTTGACGCAAGTTAACCCCTTAAGCCAACACCTCTTTTTTCTACACATTTCCAAACATGCCGTTGCCACAGAATAATGGCTCTTATTCTTGAACCCCTTTGTCTACAGACAGAATAGAATCACTCTTATTATTACTAATTATGAATTTAAATGCTATTTTTGTTTTAAATATTAAGAAAAACACTATTTTTGTATATACTTATAAGTGAATAAAAGCTGCTGTGCTAAATATTAAGAAAAACAATGTAAACAGTGAATAAAAGCTCTGTGCTCCAGACTCCCTGCCTCTTCACACATGTTTATGAGAATGCTAATGAATAGAGGATGGGTGGTTTTACACACTGAGTGATCACACATGCAGAGAATGAACACAAAAAACATTTAAAAATATTAAAACACTTACATACCAAAATTGAACTGGATCATATCCTTAATCAAACATTTCTACATCTTCTAAATCCATACTTTAGAGCCTCTTTCCTCTGTATCCTCGATCAACAGTTTCTCTGTTTACCTATATTTTAAGGATATAATCAACTTGTGCAAAAAAAAATATAAGGCTCTATTTTATAGACCCTTGAAGCTGTCTCTGTGGTGGATTTGAGGCATTTTAGCACTTAGAGTCGGAATAAGAGATTAATGACAGTAAGCCTTCACAAGCACTTGTATCAAAACAAACACATAAATTTGACTAAAATAACACTGTTATAATATTTAAATTGGAGATTGGAGATTGACAGTTTTATCTTCAAAATGGTGTATTTGATGACTGTTTATGACAAAGACAAAAAAGAAATGCTAATTCAAATTTATAAAATCGTTCAGACGCTGGCGCAGTCGAGTCTAAAGGTCCCAAACTTTTTCAAATTTTATTATTTACGAGTGAAGCTGCATGTTATGTCTTGACTTTTAATGTTCTCATTTGTAAGTCGCTTTGGATAAAAGCGTCTGCTAAATGACTAAATGTAAATCTAAATGTAAATGTATGTCATCAGACCGGATGTTATCAGTATAATGCTTTACAGCAAAGAACACTGATAATTAAATCAAAATTCAGATAATCAATATAAAATGCATACCATATTTAAAGTGACCTCTCTTCTGTAAGCCGTAATTTTAACATTCATTATTAGACGTAGGCGCTCAAAAAGAGTTAAGTTTAAAATTAAAAACTTAAAAATGCCACCACCACAAATAGCACTTACCACAGCAAGATAAACATGTTGGAACTACTTTTTAGAGTTTTAAATATGATGCTACTCAATTAATCAGCCTCTTGTTTATGTAAAATAAGTTAAAAAAAAAATTCCCTTAATTATCTAAACACTAACATACCCCAACTTAAAATACCACAGTTGAAGCAAGCGAAGCCAAGCCAACCCCTCTTTTTTCTACATATTTCCAAATATGCCATTGCCACAGAATAATGGCTCTTATACTTGAACCCCTTTGTCTACAGGCAGAAAAGAATCACTCTTGTAATCACTAATTTAGAAAAAAAAAGTTTTAATAAGACTATTTTAATAATGTCTAAAAATAATTTGTAAAACAAATGCTGATGGAAAGCTTCAGTAAGCTGATGCGAAGTTAAAACACATGTGAACTGTATGTACAGAAAGACACAATGCTTATGTACTTATAATGTCTGTAATGATAGGACTTTAAAGCGTTTATGTCAATTTAATGGTAAAAATGTAAATGAGATGTTGACAGTTTTCACCACAAGATGGCAGTAGGTACAGATGTACATTTACAGCACTTAGTTATACAAAGAAGAGGAAGTTTGAACTGTATAAACAAATGCATATTTAATAATGAAGTGCACTATGCAATGGCAATGGCATATTTGGAAATGTGTAGAAAAAAGAGGGGTTGGCTTAAGGGGTTAACTTGTGTCAACTGTGGTATGTTTCTTTAGGGGACTTTACAGAAAGTGCATTAAAGTTGGGATATGTTAGTGTTTAGATGAGTAAGACCATTTATTAAACTTATTTTTACATAAAGAGGAGCCTGATTAATTGAGTAGCATCATAATTAAAACTCTAAAAAGTAGTTCCAACATGTTTATCTTGCTGTGGTGGTGGCATTTTTAAGTTTTTAATTTTAAACTTGACTCTTTTTGAGCACCTACGTCTGATAATGAATGTTAAAATTACGGTTTACAGAAGATAGGTCACTTTAAATATGGTATGCATTTTATATTGATTAGCTTAATTTTGACTTAATTATCAGTGTCCTTTGCTGTAAAGCATTATACTGATAACATCCGCTCTGATGACATAACATGCAGCTTCATAAATAATAAATAATAAAATTCCAAAAAGTTTGGGACCTTTAGGCTCGACTGCGACCGGCGTCTTACGATTTTGTAAATTTGTTGTGATTTGTAGCATTTATTTTTTGTTTTTGTCATAAACAATTTTAATGATAAAACTGTCATCATTTTGAACATGTAACCCAATCTCCAATTTAAATATTATAACTGTGTTATTTTAGTCAAATTTATGTGCTTGTATTAATACAAGTGCTTGTGAAGGCTTACCGTTATTAATCTCTTATTCCGACTGTAAGCGCTAAAATGCCACAAATCAATCACAGAGACAGCTTCAAGGGTCTATAAAATACAGCCTTATATGTTTTTTTTGTGCAGAAGTCGATTATATCTTTAAAATATAGGTAAACAGGGAAACTGTTGATTGAGGATGCGGAGGAAAGAGACTCTGAAGCATTGATTTAGAATGTAGAAATGTTTGATTACGGATGTGATCCATTTCAAGTTTGGTATGTAAGTGTTTTTAATATTTTTTAAAAATGTTTTTTATGTTGATTCTCTGCATGTGTGATCGCTCAGTGTGTAAAACCACCCATCCTCTATTCATTAGCATTCTCTGAGCACAGAGCTTCAGTTCACTTACATAGTATGCTGTATACAAAACACTGTTTTTCTTAATATTAAAAACAAAAATAGCATAAATAATGCATTAGGACAGAATGAAAATGGAAGAAGAAAGAATTCAGTCCTATCATTACAGACAGAGAGTCAGAGGAATTAGTACATAAGCATTGTGTCTTTCTGTTGTACATACAGTTGTGTGTGTGTGTGTGTGTGTGTGTAGAACTTCACTGGAGTTTTAACCTCGCAACAGCTTACTGAAGCTTTCTATCAACATTTGTTTTACAAATTATTTTTAGATGTTTATAAAATAGTGTCATTAAAACTTTTTTTCTAAATTAGTAATAATAAGAGTGATTCTATTCTGTCTGTAGACAAAGGGGTTCAAGAATAAGAGTCATTATTCTGTGGCAATGGCATATTTGGAAATGTGTAGAAAAAAGAGGGGTTGGCTTAAGGGGTTAACTTGTGTCAACTGTGGTATCTTTCTTTAGGGGACTTTACAGTGCTTTTAAGTTGGGGTATGTTAGTGTTTAGATAATTATGGTAATTTA
Source organism: Corydoras sp. C115 (assembly GCA_019802505.1). NCBI lineage: Eukaryota > Metazoa > Chordata > Actinopteri > Siluriformes > Callichthyidae > Corydoras > Corydoras sp. C115. The sequence goes on from JAFMOC010001361.1 coordinate 19,049, forward strand.
TTAAACTTTTTTTACATGAAGAAGAGCCTGATTAATTGAGTAGCGTCATAATTAAAACTCTAAAAAGTAGTTTCAACTTGTTTATCTTTCTGTAGTAAGTGTTATTTGTGGTGGTGGCATTTTTAAGTGACTTGAGATACAGATAGGAAATCTACAAAATAAGATTTTTTTTTCAGAAAACTCTGAGCACTGATTGATACATTGCATGTAAGTGTTTTTCTCTTCAGGCAGTATCAGCTGTGACTTTGACTACAATTAGTTTCCTTTGTTCTGTAAAGCATCCCTGATGCAGACAAAAACATGTATGTGACATTAGAATGCTAATGCTTCAAGACATGAACTTGCAAAATAATTTAAATCCAATCAGTCCCAGTTGATCTGCAATGTTCTATGCTAATTTTGAAGACTTCTCAGTTCTATTGTCAAATGATAGTGTGGGTGGGGCTGTGAATTGCTCCAAATGGTTGGCTACTTTTGAAAATTTATGAAGCCATCACACAAGCTATGCTCCACAGACTAAACTGTCAACAACATCTTTTTTAGGACACAAAAGATAAGGTAAGTTATAATTAAGAAAGAATATTATTTTCAATTAATCAGGTTTGGAAACTAAATTTATAGTATTTTATCAGAAATAAGTACTTGGACGTGTTTACTGTCACAATTAAAACACTAAAGTAGCTGTAACCTGTGTTTTTCTGTGGCAAGTGCTATTAGTTTGTGTTAGTTTGAAGGGACTTTGAATGCAATTAATTTACTTTGTTCTGGAAAGCATCTCTGAAACTTTCATCAACTGCATAACAATATTTATATTTAACTATAAGTGCTAAGAAGTTAGAGCAACATTTATTGATTTTCAATCAATTTTTGCAATATACTGAGATTTACACTGAACCAAACAACTGATTTGCAAACTTTGGGATATCTTTTCAAAGTTGGGGTAGATTATTGTCAGTATAATTGAGCTCTATCCTTTTTGTATAATAATGCAATGTTTATTAACAAACAATTTTTTTTATTATTAACAAACAAATTTACTTAAGAATGCTCCAACACATGTATTCATTTTTAATCCCTCCAAATTTAATCCAACCATTCTCAATTACTGTGGAATGTTTTATGTTTATACCTATGAACATGGTAAAAAGGCTTTCAGGTGAAATTATGAGGCTTTCTCAGTTCTATTGTTAAATGAGAGTGTGGGTGGGGTTGTGAATTACTACGAATGGTTGACTATTTTAAAACATTTATGAAGCCATCACATGGGCCTTGCTCCTCAGACTAAACTGCAAACAACTTCATGTTAAGAAACAAAGGATAAAGGTAAGTAATGATTAAAATAGGGCTTTATTTTCAATTAATCAATTTAAGAAACTTTAAGTATTTTTTGATCAGAAATTAGTTATTATATGTGTTTACTGTCACAATTAAACCCCTAAAGGAGCTCTAACCTTTCTATTTCTGTGGTAAGTGATATTTGTTGAGGTTCTTCCAAGTTAAACTAATTATATTTGTCAGAGACAGACTTAAATCACTTTAAATAAGAGCACTGATTGATCATTCGTGTGTAAATGCTTTTTTGGGAGGCAGTATCAGCTGTGACTGCACTGAACTTGTGGAAATTGTTTGAATAATTTTCGTATATTAAAAAGTAAAAAATTTGGCAAGCTGCAGATATTATGCTCATCTTTGCACTTATAATTGATTATTTAGCCATTAACCTTATACCTGGTCAGCATCCGAGTATAGAGCCAGACATGATACAACACCCCTGTTGCAATGAGGTTTTAGGGACCTTGCACAAGAGTCCCTATTATTCAACTTGGGATTGAAAGCTTCAGACTGATAGCCCAACGCCCTAACCCCTGAACTACCACTCTTTTCTTCTCATTTTAAAATCCAAATCATGATTACAATCCTCTGTGAACTTTACATCGTTTTCAAACCTTATTTTTATCCCTGAATTGCACATTATCTTCTGCTTTATCCTCTACTAGGGTCACGGGGGGGTTTTCCCTATGCTCATCCAGGGGAGAACATTTTGGGCGCTGGGCAGATACACCCAGGACAGGGCGCCAATCTATCGCTGGGCACACACTCACTCATACAGACAAACTCTATCAATGATTTGATTTTATGTTAATATTATTAAGTATAGTTATGATTCTGTCATGATACTTTACACTAATCTATTATGGACCAGCTTCATTATTTTCAAAACATTAATTGATTTCTTAGTATTTGCTTATATTGTTAAATATTGTTAAAGTCCTGTTCCCAATTTTTGGAGAGAACCAAATAAAGTCTACTGGGGGATCATCCGGGATGATCAAGTGCTCTGTTTGGATTAATTGTCGCTGAGAATACTTGTCAAATTGGTCTGTGATGTGATATGGTGTAATTGTATGATTATTAGAAAAGTAAAATTGTACATGGCTGTCCTACACTGTTGTTGCTGCCTGGCCGTTCAAGGAGGATGAGTCCCCCACTGAGTCTTGGTCCTCCCAAGGTTTCTTCCTTAAATAACAACATAACAGGGAGTTTTTTTTTTTTTTTTCTTTGGGGGTTTAAAGGCTTTTCATTCTGTAAAGCTGCTTTGTGACAATGAACTGTTGTAAAAAGTGATATATAAATAAAATTACTTGAATTTGAACATCAGAATTTAACATTATACAAACCTGAAAAAGGATCTGATAAAAACCTATTAAAAACTCTATTAATACAAATATCTTTATTAGTCACTAGTAAATCTTACATGTGTCAGAGATTAAAAAAGATATTAAAATGACATTAAATAACAAACAAGATAGATTTTTTAATGAACAATGAGTCTCAATAAACAGACAGCACCCTCTGGCGGCGATAAAAAAAATACACCTAAAGTGTTAAAAGTGTCGATGCTCAACGAGGGAAAACTGAGACGAAAACTTATTTATTTTGACAGATAAACTGGATGTTCTGTTTGTCAAACTTAATGGATTATAAGGATGAATTTTGGATTAGTTTCATCTACACCTGCAGATTTAAACCGCTAAAAACTACCAAACCGAGGTAACCAGTAACTAACTCCTTTAAATTTATTGTTTTAAAAATATAGGAATAGTTTAATAGTTTACTGTTTTACACTTAAAATTATACTCTAATGAATCTGTAAAATAAAATCTGGTTTACTTTGTTACACTTGTTCAGTCCGGTATTGTTTCATTCCCGGGCAGATTGTCAAATGCCATTGTTTGGTAACAAAGTGCACTTCAAAGAGTATACCCGACACGGACACCTAGGGTACATACGTAGTACACCACGTGTACACCACCCTTAGAACACCACCCTTATTCGAATTAAAAACGCTTCCTCATGAAGACATATTTAGACACATTTTGTAGTTAAATGAAAACTCATGAATCTATATTATGACTTATATTGTGATTATTGTTGAAGTTGGAGTTTAAATCAGCAGAAAGTGAATAATGGGTCTTTACACTTTCCTGCTGTCTGTTTCTTCACTGTTGTCAGTTAAATCATTCTTTTTAGAGCTGCAGGAAAACATTTTTTAAGAATTTAAATGATTATGTCTGAAGTGGGATTTGAACTCATACCTCCAAATGGACACCAGAACCCTCATGTGGACCATGAAACACTTTAAGGCTTATCCACAGTTAGACTTTTAGTGACCCTGTTATGGGTGTGGTTATAAAATGCAGCACAATTAAGGAATTTCTTTAGACAGTAAAAAGTATGTCATTTTTTTTTTTTTCAATAATCAGATCCAACAATCATCCAGTAAAATTCTGGACCTCCTGAAAATATTCCACCGTAATTATTTTAAATTATGTACATTAAAGATTATTAAAGGAAATAATAGTCCCGAGGTGGTTTTATTTCAGGGTATGATCCTTGCTTAGAGTGTGAGAGGTACCTGGAGCCTGTTCCAAAAAACGAGCTAATTTTGCTTAAATTCAGTTCCACGAAACAGGCTAGAACTTAGCCTCACTCAGAACCTAAAGCCTTTGATGTTGTGCAGGACTCAATATGATGAAGGATGACGAAAATGTAGTTTGCGACTTTATACCACAAAAGTATATTTAATATGATTTTTAAGGAACAGCACAGGTTTTAATAATTTAAGATTAATGTTTAATATATCTGATCAGATTATAATCTGATCATCAGGGTTTGAATTTCTGTCAAGGTCTTAAAATAAATCATCAGCAGTTTTTTTTACAATGTCTTGAGTTATTGGCATTAAATGTCTTGTTTACTCTCTCTGATTGATTCACACATGACCTTTCAGGAAGAAACCATAAAAAAGAGGTTCAAATTGTACATGAAGCTCAAATAACAAAATAACTCCGAATGTGAGCTTGGACATGGGGATGTAGCTCAGTGGTAGAACTGATACCTGTTATGTCTGTAGTACTGACTGGTGGTCCTTTCTGTATTTAAAATACACTGAAAAAAATAATCCATTGAATTTACTCAATTTTAATGTGTACATCGGTCCCACATGATCAGATTGTGTGGCCAACTGACATAATTTTTTCTTGTCAATGTAAAACATTTAATTTACATTAAAACTAATAAATTGAATCATGTTGATACAACACAATAATTCTCATTACTGTAAAATAAATTAATTGCATAATACTAAATCTATATTATGTAATGTTAATCAATTTAATCATGTAATGTTAATAATTTTTTTTAAGTACTGCTAATCCATATTATCATCTACCATTAATCAGTTTCATTATGTAATGTCAAATCAATGAAATCATGTAATGTTAAATCAATTTTATAATGTCAAAGGTACATAATTTTAACTATAATGGCAGCTACATTTTTGTGCAAATAGAGGTAATTTTAATAACAAGTTAAGCGTAAAGACCTTACTACAGAAATAGTAAAATTGTTCATTTAAAACACAAACATCTATGTTAAATTTGTGCAGATACAAAATATGTACAATACAAAACATAAATGGAAAAATGTGTGACAAAAAGGACAGAGTCAGAATTCTGTATGAAAATTGCTTTAGTGAGTTTTTTAAAGCTTAAACAGAGTTAAAAAATATTTAATAGTGTAAACCTTGCTTAAGCAACAGAATATTTAAACACAAATGTAATAGTGATAATGTATTCACAAAACAAGACTTACACTGACCATTTTTACACTAAATAAATAAAACATACATCACATGTATTTAAGTCTGATGAGAGTGTACCATCCAACGATAACTGGCTAGTAGGTGGGGTTAAAGGAGCGCGTGACAGAAGGAGAGAGAGACAGAGGAGGAGGATTTCTGACACAAATAAATAGGCAAACCCTATAAAACCTTTATCATCTATTCAAACCAGCAGCAAATTTTAAAACTGCCTTAAGAACAATTTTGGTCAAACACTTTTTTATCACAAAAGTACAATAAAAATAAATGGTACTAAAGAAACAACTTTGATGACTCCCAGTCTTTCAGTTACTCAAAAAGTCTGTTTTTCAGAGCAAGTGCCTTATTAGAAAGTTTGTCTTGATCCAGTTCCATAAAAATCTTTTGGATTACCTCAAATGTGTAGCGCAGGTTAACAGGGTAGCTGAGGTTTAGGGCATACATCAGTCCAAACAGCATAGCTACAGCTAATGCTACATTATCTACATCTTGCAACACTTTGATGCCTTCAAGGATGACACCTATGTCATCTGGTTCACTGGAATCATGTACTTTAATAATATAAATACCAACAGTGGTGTCTTCAACTGCCTCGCAGATTGCAACTTCAGTCAAGCCCTTGACAAAACAGACAAAATAGGTAAACAAAAAGAGGTATTAACAAAGTCCTGTTTATTACATAAACAGTCTTCTATCTATGTACCTAGACTACATAAGTTTGGAATAGAGATTACGGCAACATAAGGATCCACAAAAAGAAACGTTAAGAAAAATATAATATCCGCAAGCGGCGATTTACGGGGTCCGAGCGGGCAGTGTGTGTGTGTGTGTGTGTGTATATTTGTGTGTGTGTATGTATGCGTTTATGTGTATATATGTGTGTGTTTGTGTGTGAATGTGTGTGTATGTGTGTCAATGTATGTGTGTGTATATGTATAAGTGTGTATGTATGTATGTGTGTGTGTGAATGTGTATGTATGTGTGTGTGTGTGTGTGTGTGTGTGTGTATGTATGTGTGTGTGTGTGTGTGTGTGTGTGTGTAAGGTTCCAAAATGGCTGGTGAATATTTGGAACCTTTGTGAAAATTTTTGGAATGTTCCAAAATACGCTATAGGGAAACCATCAGTCCCTTAGAATTAAATTGTTGATGTCTTATTGTTTCTAGTTTTTGCCTGAGAGTGGAACAAATTGTTTATTTGTTTATTTATGAAGAATAAAAAAAACAACAAGAAAAAAAATAGGGCCAGGTTAAAAAGAAATTAAAAAAATGTCCTAATTAAGTAGGAAATCTAAAGGAAACAGTAAAGAAAACAATAAAAAAAAAAAAAAAAAGCTGTGATTTTTTTGTACATGCCACAAATTCACATATTATGTTTTCTGGGTCTTCACCCATGTAGCTGCACATTCCCCTGATGATACCCTCTCTTCCTGCATTAACATCACACTGAAAATAATTTACAAAACAAAGATAGTACTTACCAGAACAATCCCCTTTATGTGCGTGTAGAAAGAATAAGAAACCTAAGAAAAAATATAATTCAATTAATAAGGTAAACTTAGTACATGCCATCAGTTAATTAAAAGACAACAAACAAATGAAGATGCAACATATTTAATTAGCTCTAAGTATTTTTTTGTAAAAGCTGTAATAAATGATGGACATAATTGAAAGTTTTAAAACTTATACTGTATGTATTACCTTATTAATATTTGTAAGAAAAAAATACGTGTGTAATATTTTTGTAAGCAACATATCAGCCTTATTCCTAAAAATGGTGCATGAAGTACAATATTACCATACTAGAGCTACCACACAAGACTACTACCACACAATACCACAGTACTAGTGTTAACAGTTAGCAGAGTTAGCTCCCACACAATATTACCATACAGCCATTCATAAAATATCGGATTTTTCTTTATAATGCTGAAGCACCTTTCTCGTCTAAGAAACGTTAATGTTATACTAACCAGCGAATGTTAATTATACTGGTGTTAATGCCTACTTTAACACGAACATGGATTAATTTGACTTACTTCAGTGTTGATAATAAGTGTCGCCTCAGAGTTCAGTGTCGCCTCAGAGTTTTGGCGGTAAAGTACTGATTCGTTCGTTGATTCGTTGATTACTGACTCGTTCGCGAAAGATTCGGCTCCAAGATTCGGTTGAGATAATTCAAAAATATTGCATTGACCGAAAATGAATGTATCTAGTAAATCTGTGAATTGGGTGTATTTCATTAACTCTACTTAATTGACTCAAGTTTTAAGCACAAACACGAACCTGTTAATTAACTTCAGTTTAAAAAACATGAGTAAAATCAACAACAGCCTGAGATCATTTTTTTCAGTGTACCCCAATGTTGATAAAATATCCTAAAATATGCAAGTCATTCGTTCAGTTTGAATCCTGCAATATAATTCTAATGCTCAGAAAATCTCTAAATGTTGCCCCAACTTCTTAGCACTAATAGTTAAATATAAATATTGTTGTCTGCAGTTGATACGAGTTTCAGAGATGCTTTACAGAACAAATAAAACTATAGTAAAAGTCACAGCTGATACTGCACCAAAGAAAAACACTCAAATGCAATGTATCAATCCATGTTCCTATTGGAAGTAATATCAGTTTCCATGTTCTCCCCGTGTCTGCGTGGGTTTCCTCCGGGTTCTCCAGTTTCCTCCCACAGTCCAAAAACTTGGATCAAGTCAATTGAATTCTCCAAATTGCCCCATATAGAGTGTGTCTGTGTGAGTGAGTGTGTGCCCAGCGATGGACTGGCACCCTGTCCTGGGTCTATCTGCCCAGCGCCTGAGACGTTCTCCCCTGGATGGGCATGGGAAACCCCACTGCGACCCTAATAGAGAATAAAGTGGGAGATAATGGGTGAATGTAATTTCCATTTATTTGCTAATTTCATTAAAAATTAAAAAAGAATGAGTAAACATCGTTGGTATAAATCTCTCATACGGTTGGCTCTGTGGCGCAATGGATAGCGCGTTGGACTTCTAAGGTGTTGTTGTCATTCAAAGGTTGTGGGTTCGAGTCCCACCAGAGTCGAATGTTCTTTATGAGAATCATTCATTCATTATCTTCCTGCTAAAAGTTACACTGGTAAAGAAAACTAAACATGCAAAGAGAGTATAAAGAAGATGCAGTATTTGAACTTGACGAAAAAATAAGTCCTAGTTGTATATGCCCAGCACCTGAAATAATTACCCTCTAAATGAGCATGGGGAACGCCCCCCCCCCACCACCACACTAGTCTCTAGTTTATGATTAAATGGAAAATGATGAGATGAGACTTTTAGAGAAAAAAATCTCATTAAGTATTCTTAAGACCCAAACATTACATTAATATTCTACTTTTCTACCTTTTTTAATTATGAGTCATTGTGTTTACTGAATGACACCAGGTATGTTGATTCTGTTCAGGTTTTGCTGACTGTGGGTGGCATTTTGCATCACATGAGCTTCACCATGCATATTGGAGAAGAGATATATGCAAAAAGTGTTTTAGCAAGGCAAACGTCTCGCATGTCAGTTCTGTTAATAATCTTTGTGTCACAACTTCTGTTTTAAAAATGAAAAAAAAAGTAATTGTCGGCAGAATCTGATGCCTTGTTCTTTAGATATTATTAGTAGTCTAATGTTCTAAACTGGATTATTGTTTGAGTTTATTTGCCTTTGTGAGTCCAGCATTCCAACCATTACACCATGGAACCACCCAACAACAGCACAAGAACGTCAGTTCTGTTTACAATTCCTATCATACAATTTGTATTTTAAAAATGTTAAAGAAATTTAAGTAATTAAACCTGAAGTTTTTGACTGAAACTGAATAATGAAGTGTCAAGTTCTGCCAAAACCTGGGTTAGTACTAGGAACATAGCTCTGCCAACTGATCTATTTCAGCAGAAAACCACCAAATTTAGCAAAATATACTTCTATATAAAAATAAATAATTTTTTTTTTCATTATTTCAATGTTCTTTTTTAATTGAATATAGATCTAAATTTGAGAATAAAAAATAAGAATAGAAAAAAAAAGACCCAACAGATCCTTCAATAGCTCAGTTGGTAGAGCGGAGGACTGTAGATGATAAAACAGGCATCCTTAGGTCGCTTGTTCGAATCCGGCTTGAAGGAAGACTTTTTTGGGTTAGTTGAATTTGATAATGAAAACAACAAACAAAGCTGACCTAATAGCAAAATAAGAGAAATGGTGTTTTTAAATAATGCATTCGGTGTGAAAGACTAAAATTGTCAGGGCTGCTACAATAATAATCAATTCTCACCATTTCATCTCTGAGGTTCTATACTGTAGCGACCTATGTGTAGCCGCATTTTATGTTGCACGTGGGTGTACGTGGGACTCTCCATTTTGCCGTGCAATCACAGTTTGGCAGGTTGCCCTGCCAATGGGAAGTTGCCCCGTGTGTTTTCCCGTGATGCACCGCGGGTTACAGATATAAAAGGGAGGGGGTTCGTGTGTCTGCGTTGTTGGAGTTCTGGAGTTCTATAAGGTTACGTACACAATAAAGACAGACAGACATTTTGCTATCTTGAATATGGGCTTTTCAACTGGGTTAGCTCAGTTGGTAGAGCATGAAACTCGAGCCCCGCGTTGGTCGAGCGTGCTTTTTATTCAGTTGAAATCTAATCATTGCCAAATGGGTCAACAGTGATGAATATTTCTTACTGCCTACAACTAACCTTACAAATTTCCTTGTGAAGCTCGCTGAGTGAAAATAAAGGAAGCAAGAACCCAGCAGTAGTCGTGGCTGAGTGGTTAAGGCGATGGATTAGAAATCCATTGGGTTCTCCCCGTGCAGGTTCAAATCCTGTCGACTACGTGCTCACATCCTTTTCATTTTTAAAGTTTGTGGCCTCTTTGAAAGGTCATGGAAGTGTTGTTGTACTTACAGCATGTAATTCACCGACACACTGAAGATCGTCAAGTGAAAATAAGGGAAGCAAATTTTCAGCAGTAGTCATGGTCGAGTGGTTATGGTGATGGTCTAGAAATCCTTCGAGATCCCCCTGGACATGTTCAAATCCTGTTAGCTATGAGCTCACAGTCTTTTTGATTTTAAACTTAGTGGCCTCTTTGAAAATTTATGGAGGTGTTGTTGTAACTATACGAAAAGTCACTGACAGTGAAGATCGCCAAGTGAAAATAAGGGAAGCAAGAGCTCAGCAGTGATCGTTACTGAGTGGTTATGTTGATGTTCTTTGGGAGCCCCCTGTGCATGTTCAAATCCTGTCGACTATGAACTCTCAACCTTTTCAATTCTAAAGTTAGTGGTCTTTTTGAAGGATTATGGAAGCGTTGTTAAACTTATACAATGTGAATCACTGATACAGTGAAGATTGAAAAGTGACAATAAGGAAACCCAGCAGTAGTCGTGGCCAAGTGTTTAAGGCGATGGACTAGAAATCCGTTGGGGTCTCTCCGCGCAGGTTCAAATACTGCCGACTACGCACTCACACCCTGTCATGGATCTTCAGTATGTCAGTAAATAACATGCTGTAAGCACAACAACACTTCTATGACTTTTCAATTCTAATGTTAGTGTCCTTTTTGAAGGATTATGGAAGTGTTGTTGTACTCATACAATGTGAATCACTGATACAGTGAAGATCGAAAAGTGAAAATAAGGGCAGCAAGAAGTTAGCAGTAGTCGTTGCCGAGTGGTTAAGGCGATTGACTTGAAATCCGTTAGGGTTTCCCCGCGCAGGTTCAAATCCTGCTGGCTACCTACTCACAGTGTTTTTGATTTTAAAGTTAGTATCTGTTAAGTTCCAATAAACGGTCATAAGTCGGCGGTTTTGTTCCAAAAGAATTTAATGCACTTTACTGAATAGTCAAACAAGTGTACAGGAAAAATCATCAATGGTGGGCAACCACGATTGATGAGAGAGCTCTGAGCTCTCAAAGATCCAGGTTCAGTATATAATGCTTAGGTGGGCTGTCCTTCTTCTTTGGGTGAGTGTGACTGGACCTTCCAAATATGGTGGGATTTTCTGAGTCCCCAGTCCCAATTATACATTTAACAAATGTTACTTGCCCCCTAATTCTATATTTTCACAGGTCACCCTGTGACTAGACTTTCTGACTCCTTCTCATGCTCATTCGACAAGTGGTCATTCCTACAATTACCCACACTCAACCCCCAGCCATTGGTCATTCCCTCAGCCATTCCGCAGTTGTTTACATATCGTAAATTACAAAAATATCATTACAATGGTAAAAGCTTTCCTAAGTTGACCAAACCTTTCAAATAATACAATTCATGTCTTTTTACGTTCAATAAATTCCAACATATCCTCTTTGAAAATTTATGGACACGCTACACAGCCTCGGTCTGCTACGGAAACCAGACCCCCGACCGCGACCTCGTCTGAAGCCGATAGCCGAAGATGGGGCACCGCAAGCAGTGTTCAAGAAAACAAAAACGCGGCAAGCGGGCTGAAGTTCGTGCTAGGCTAACATCTAAGCCAACTCGACCAGCTCTCCCGAGACATAGCTGAGCGCTGCCATTCATTTAGGCGGACTAACAGCGTTTCGAGCTGACAGAAACTCAACCCTGTGCGTTAAGACTTGCGGCGACGGACTGTGTGTTTACATCAACACAGAATGGTGCAAGAACTCTGTACTAATCTCCAGCTACTGCTCACCGTTAGTGCAGTTCATGATCGTCCGATGCAGACCTTTTTATTTACCGCGAGAATTCACTACAGTACTGATCATCAGTGTTTATATCCCACCCGCCGCTAACGCTAAAGACGTGCTCTGTGAACTGTACAGCGCTATCAGCGGACTTCAAAATACACACCCCGATGGACTGTTTATTGTCGCTGAAGATTTCAACCATGTGAATCTCAAGACAGTTCTCCCTAAATTCCACCAACATGTGAACTTTGCTACGAGAGGAGCGAACGCGCTGGATCTTGTTTGCTGGTTTGATTCTGGGTTACAACTGAACTTGACAACATGGTATGCATTGTCAAAATCTAATGAACAAACGGATATAGCAAATAATAGCTTACTTTTACTTAACAGCTTTAAAATAAAATTTTATGATAAGGATTGTAAACAGAACTGACATTCGTCACATGTGGTTCTTTCTTGATGGTGTAATGGTTAGCGCTCTGGACTTTGAAGCCATTCTATTCTATCTGAATCTATTTTCAAATTTTAGTGGAACCAGTGTTGGCCTGTAAAGTTGTTTTCTAAAATGTTTTATAATAAAAATAAAAGGCATTAACCTTTTTAACTTACTATAATCTTCTTCCACTAAACTGTATTTTTACATCAATCATTATTTAGAGCAGTGTCTTGCTAATTAATTTAACAGTTTTGTGCCGAGATAGCTCAGTTGGGAGAGCGTTAGACTGAAGATCTAAAGGTCCCGGGTTTCGGCAGAAGTTCACAGAGTGAAGCTTTTTGTCTGTCTTGTTCAAAATTCAATTACCGTTCACATGTATACTAGACAAATAAAATCAAAAGAAAAGATTGGATGCAGCAGACAATGCCAGAACTTTATTCAATATTTTTAAAAGCTGTATAATGAGGATTGTAAACAGAACCAACATTCTTGATCATGTTTTCTTGATTGGTGGTTCCATGGTGTAATGGTTAGCACAACACAATAAATCAATTATTTTTTTGTGTGTTTAAGTCAAGCGTTTGTGTATAAATTAAGTTTCTTATTATTATTAGTGATTTAGTATTTCAGCAGTTGTCTTTAAATCCAGAGCAGCCCTTTAGCCTTTTATATTTTGATGCAATCCAGAACAACGCCCATGATACTGAAATGACACAATCTAAAAGTGTTTTGTAAAAACTGATATATTTTTCTCTATGTATAAATTACATTAAATTATAAATGGATCCTACATTTTGAAACACATCAATGTGACCTCTCACCCACATCAGAATTTAACATTATACAAACCTAAAAGAGGATCTGATGAAAACTAAAAACTGTATTGATAGAAATAATTTTAAAAAAAATATTAAAATGACATTAAATAACGAACAAGATGAACAATGAGTCTCAATAAGCAGACAGCACCCACTGGTGACGAAAAAAAAAAAATACACCTAAAGTGCTAAAACGTGTTGATGCTAAACGAGGGAAAACTGAGAGGAAAACGTATTTATTTTGACAGATAAACTGGATGTTCTGTTTGTCAAACTCAATGGATTATAATAAGGCTGAATATTGCATTAATTTCATCTACACCTGCAGATTAAAGCCGTTAAAAAAAAACTACCAAACAGAGGTAACCAGTAACTAACTCCTTTAAATAAGCAGAAAGTAATGTTTAAAAATATAGGAATAGTTTATTACCCTTATTCGCATTAAAAACGCTTCCTCATAAAGACATATTTAGACATTTAGACATCAGTGGAATCAGCAGAAAGTGAATAATACACTTTTGTACTGTCTGCTACTTCACTGTTAAATTATTATTTCTAGAGCTGCAGGAAAACATTTTCATTTCACAACTTTCATCGGAATAAAATCCTAAAGTCTCTGTGCACTAAAGTATAATAACACACAGCCTGCTAAACATTAGATTTCTCAATATGCTGCAGAAGTTTCTTTCAGCTGATTCAATGTGGTGAACTGTTACACTCCATGTTTCCCATCAGCACAAACATAACACTTCTCATCAGGATTCTCATTATTCAGTGTTTAACAGTGAGGGCATGGTGACCAAGTGGTAAGGCGTTGGTCTCGTAAACGAAAGCTCATGGGTTTGATCCCCATTTATGCCTTTAATCCTTTATCAATAACTTAAAAACACATTTAAGTATCTCATATTATTCTAAGAGATGAAATTTAGTTAAGTTAATAGGAAGCAAAACAATCTCTTAATTACATAAGATATTAAATCAATAAACTATGGTGATTAGTACATACACTGCACAAGTCATTAATGAATTTTTAAGGTAGTGATCGTATATTTTAATCTGACTGACTTTTTTTTTTTTTTTTTCTAAACTGATCCTGTTACTAATTAAAACTTAAGTATTGTACTTACTCTGTAACTTGTCTGCCTTTAATGAAGGTGTTTAACACTCAAGATGACAAAATGAACCTGGAAGCGCCTCGGTGTGCCTCCTGAAGGATAGGGTATGCCTGGGCTTCTGGGCTTCTTTTAGGTTACCCGACCCGGACCTAGATAAGCGGCAGATAAGGGATGGATGGATGGTCTATTTTTTATAAACTTTAAATGTTGTGTAACAAGAAAACTTAAAGCTACATTATTTCTCTAACAGCCACAGTGAGAATCAAAGTCCTGGGGTTCTGTAAAACTGCTTTGATCTGATTTTGATCCTGTTTCTGTTCAAGAATTAAATCATGTTCTTCCTCTGTTTTTGATCAAGCTCTTTGGAGAGCGTCTGCTCTGTTACTATTGAAGAATGATTTTATAAAGTTCTTATATTAGTTCACTATCTAGGGTGTAAAACAAAGGATGTAAAGCTGCATTTAGTGCACTTCATGATTAAATATGCATTTGTTTTTATCCAGGTCAAACTTTTCTCCTCTTTGTATACCTAAGCACTATAAATGTACATCTGTACCTACTGCCATCTTGTGGTAAAACATTGACATCTTGTATTTACATTGTTACCATCAAATTCACAAAAAACGTTTTAAAAAAAAAAAATATATTAAACTGTGCACATTTTATTACATTTTTTGTTAATTAAACTAAATATAATAAAATTTTTACAGTGTAACTTGAGGGACAGTTGATTATATAACATTATGAAACATAAAAATCAATTTAATCTCACAACGTGCAGGGCTTTAAGTAGAGGAATTTTTAATTACTGCTGCCACCTTGTGGAATAAAACTGTAACAATCCATAAACTAAACATCACGAAAACTCAATTGTTACTTTTATTGTTATTTATATGATCACTTCAGTGTTTTATTATTATTTGTTTTTTTTTCTATTTCAGCAGTTTACATTGTATTTTTGAAGATTAGAATTTTCTTTATTTTAACTAGTTTTTGCTGGGTGTGTGTTTGAAAAGTAAATCATCAGCAGTTTTTTTACAATGTCTTAAGTTATTGGCTTTAAATGTCTTGTTTACTCTCTTTGATTGATTCACACGACCTTTCAGGAAGAAACCATAAAAAAAGAGGTTCAAATTGTACATGAAACTCATGTAACAAAATCTCTGAATGTGAACCAGTACATGGGGATGTAGCTCAGTGGTAGAGCGCTTGCTTCGCATGTAAGATGTCCTGGGTTCAATCCCCAGCATCTCCATCAGATGGACTACATCGTTAAGTCTGGTTCTGAAGCTTTTAGTCATTTATCAATGTTCTGTGACAGGACTCGTCAGCAAACGGGCAGGTGAATCATTTTCACTAACTATGCCACAGCACAACTTCCAACATTAAATATTAAACATTAAAGTTAACATTAAAAAAAAGTTAACTAGAAAAAAGTATAAGATGAGTTTAAAGCTAAAGTGTCCAGCCAAAAAAAGGAAACTCATTTCGGCTGCTTGCCTAAAGATTCTTACACCACTGATGCCTGTAATGTCTCTAGTTCTGACTGGTTGTTCTTTTTTGTATTCAAAATAGTACAATATTATAATAGAGCCTTAAAAAGGAAGTTGTGAGATAAACATTTTACTTTCACAAAAAAACATGGGTGATCTAGCAACTGGCCTTCATATTTTTTTTTACCGTTTCCTGGACTAGCTCACACAGACCAGACTATTTGAGAGCACTTTTGTCTCATGTTTTGTTTCAGATTAGTTAGAGGGGCAGAGCAGTATAAGGCACTGGATTAAGGCTCCAGTTTCTTTGAAAAATGACAACTGTTTTTTTTTTATAAATAGTGCTCTCAAATAGTGTTTTCGTTGTGAGCTAGTATCCATCCATTAACTTTCTCTCTTCTATCCTCTACTAGGGGGGGGGGGGGGGGGGGGGGGCAATCTATCGCTCACACACTCACTCTCACAAACACACTTTATACGGGGTAATTTGGAGAACTCAATTGACCTTGATCCATGTTTTTGGACTGTGGAAGGAAACCGGAGAATCCGGAGGAAACCCACGCAGACACGGGGATAACATGGAAACTCCACCCAGATTGGGATTCGAACTGGGAATCCCTAGTGCTGAGAGGTGAGCTAGTATGAAAGACTAAAATTTTCAGGGTCTTCTAAAAAAAAAAAATAAATGAAATTTTGCTTAAATTTTATCTTTGATGAAACTTTTAATGTGAAAGCATCTTTGTGTTTCAATAGAGCCCTTAAAAGCACTGTGTTTAATTAAAGAAAATATTTCAACATTAAAGGTTTTCATTTTTCATTATTTTAAAGAAGATAATTTAATTCCAAACACAATCACATTAGAGTAATAGTTTTTAGATCAATCGACTAATCAAAAAAAAAGAATCATGAATTTCATGAATTATCAAATTTGATTGACAATCATAGACCTGAAATCTTTTTTTGCATTCTCCTAACTCTCCTAATAAACAATATCTTCACATTATATCCCACAATAAAACCAATTTAACTAGTGTTTAACTAGTAATTTAATAAAGTACTAATAAACAGTTTCCTTTAAAGTCCTAGTATTGGATTTTTTTTGTCCTGATATTATGGTCCTGTAACTGCTGCCTCCAGTGATGCAGTTGTATAGTATCAGCTTTAACAGCAAAGTTAATACTTGATATAAGATGAAATTGAATCCCAGTGAAGTTAATGGAAGACAGAGTGATATGTACAGAGCACTCAGTTTTATAGAATAATATACTGTCCACTCATTTAAATCAGTCCCTCCTCTCACAGCAAACTAAAAGTTTAACTCCAGCTGTTTCAGTGCACCGTTGAACTCCATCACACAATATCACTGACAGAAGTTACCACTACCATCAGAACATGCTTCAACTTATTGTCTCAGAGCTGCTTTATAAAACCTGCATGTGAAAGTTAGGGGGGTTTGTTCAAAGATTTTTGTTCTAATTCATTTATAACATAGAAACTACTGAAGATGCATCTCTTTAACAAACACCTGTTGTAGAGAAAAAAAAAGAAAGAAAAAAACAGGGGGAGGGGCTGCAGCATCGAATAACAATCAGGTTTGATGAATTTACAGTATAGTTGGTTTTCTCCATAACTTCTGACTTGTGGTGTTCTCATTTGTAAGTCACTTTGGATAAAAGCGTCTGCTAAATGACTAAATGTAATGTAAATGTAAATAACAGTCAGGATAGGTGAATTGTTTAAGAGCTCTGGCTTCAAATCCCACTGCTGAATTCACATCTGTTATATATCTTTTATAGTTTAAGAGGCAGGTCTTTTGGTGTCAGAATGGCCGAGCGGTCTAAGGCGCTGCGTTCAGGTCGCAGTCTCTACCTGAGGCGTGGGTTCGAATCCCACTTCTGACAGATTTCTTTTGTTATTTTTTTAGGGTAAGTATTAATAGATTAACCTTGGGAGGACCAAGGCTCAGCAGGGAACTCATATTCCCTGAGCGACCGAGCAGAATCAACAGTGTAGTACATCCATGTACATATTATGAAGTGATCAGTTGTCCATAGTCAACAATTTGAAGAACTATATTAGTCCTGGGTTTCCTCAGGGTTCTCCGGTATCCTCCCACAATCCAAAAACATGGAACAAGTCAATTGAGTTCTCCAAATTGCCCCATATAGAGTGTGTCTGTTTGAGTGAGTGTGTGCCCAGCGATAGATTGACGCCCTGTCCTGGGTGTATCTGCCCAGCGGCCGAAACGTTCTCCCCTGGACGGGCATGGGGAACCCCACCGCGACCCTAATATAGGATAAAGCGGAAGAGAATGAATGAATGAATATTAGTCCAGTGAGTCCACCCTGCAGGAATGCAACACCACCAATCCAACAGAAATCAGACAGAGTTTGAAGTAAATTTAGTCCTGATTTACTTGTTTTGGACCAAGATCCCAAAGATTCCTTATCTCATATTTCTGTGACCTCGTATTCTGAGGAAATGACAATAAAGACCTATTTGACTATTTTATGTTGATTTTACCAAGTATTGTAATGATTCTTAATGTGCTTAATTGTAATTTTCTAAACATTAATATTTTTCTTAGTGTTTGTGGTAAACATTGTTAAAGCAAACTCAATAAATCATGTTCTTCTTGATGTAATCATATTTTTTCATTCATTCATTTTGTCAGGATCTTCCACTTTATCCTATATTAGGGTTGCGGTGGGGTTCCCCATGCCCATCCAGGGGAGAACGTTTCGGGCGCTGGGCGGATACACCCAGGACAGGGCGCCATCGCTGGGCACACACTCACTCACACAAACACACTCTACATGGGGCAATTTGGAGAACTCAATTGACTTAATCCATGTTTTTGGACTGTGGGAGGAAACCGGAGAACCCGGAGGAAACCCACGAGGACACAGGGAGAACATGGAAACTCCATCCAGATGGGGATTCGAACCGGGAATCCCTAGTGCTGAGAGGCAAACGTGTTAACCACTAAGCCACTGAGACCCATGTAAAAATATATTTTTCTAATTATTTCTTTAGACTGATTTTTTTTTTAAATGTTTATTAAATTGCCCAAATAATACACACAATAACATACCCCAACTTGATAACACTTTCTGTAAAGTCCACTAAAGAAAGCTACCACAGTTGGAGCAGGTTAATGAGAGATGTCCCGAAACTTGAAATTATTTAGTTAATTTTAATACTGTGAGTATACTATCAAACAGTAAACACATCCAAATGCTTATTTCTAATTGTACAAAATAACTTTTCCAATACTGATTAATTAATAATAAAGTTATTTTCTTATATGCCGTGACCCGGATTCGAACCGGGGTTGCTGCGGCCACAACGCAGAGTACTAACCACTATACGATACGGCACACCACAGGCACACCACAGTAAATTGCCATTCAGATCCAAACTACATACATGAATCAGAATACTTTGTTAATCTCAAGAGGGACATTGCAGTTTTACAGATGCTTCATTTGTCATGTTATATACAGAAGTAGAGTAAGTAGTTGTCTTCATTTCTCTTTGCTCTGCTT
Organism: Corydoras sp. C115; assembly: GCA_019802505.1. Classification (NCBI taxonomy): domain Eukaryota; kingdom Metazoa; phylum Chordata; class Actinopteri; order Siluriformes; family Callichthyidae; genus Corydoras; species Corydoras sp. C115. The sequence continues at coordinate 38,296 of JAFMOC010001361.1, forward strand.
ATTGAGCAAAAAGAAATGACTCAGATGCATGCAAGGAAATTTGTAAGGTCAATAAGCAGTAAGAAATGATCATCACTGTCAACACATTTGGCAATGATTAGCTTTCAACTTAATAAAAATACTACTCGCCCAACGTGGGGCTCGAACCCACGACCCTGAGATTAAGAGTCTCATGCTCTACCGACTGAGCTAGCCGGGCTGAAGACTCCATATTCAAGCTAGCAGAATGCCTGTCAGTCTTTAAGTTGCAGCTGGTCCAAAAATCGTGACCATGTCTATATCTATGTTGTCATATATAAAGGTGTTTTTTTGGGTTCCTGAATTGTGCTTCGTTAGGAGCATAGTCTGGGGCTTTTTTATCACCTGTCTTTTCCCTTCTCAATGTATTACATCTGATCTTAAACACCTAAATAGAATTTAAAAATAAACTGTTAATAGAGAGCTCCAGTAAGCAGGTTAAAACCACAGTGTACAGTCACTAGTCTTATCAAACTTATGGTAATATTTAATCATCAGTAATCTATTAAAAATAATATTTCTATAGTGTTATTTATCAGGGCGGCATGGTGGCTTAGTGGTTAGCACGTTCGCCTCTCAGCACTAGGGATTCCCTGTTCGAATCTCCATCTGGGTGGAGTTTCCATGTTCTCGCCGTGTCCGCGTGGGTTTCCTCCGGGTTCTCCGGTTTCCCCCACAGTCTAAAAACATGGATCAAGTCCATTGAGTTCTCCAAATTGCCCCATATAGAGTGTGTATGTGTGAGTGAGTGTGTGCTCAGCAATAGATTGGCGCCCTGTCCTGGGTGTATCGGGCCAGCGCCCGAAACGTTCTCCCCTGGATGGGCATGGGGACCCCCCCCCGTGACCCTAATATAGGATAAAGCGGAAGATAATGAATGAATTATTAGTTTCCATGTTCTCCTCGTGTCCGTGTGGGTTTCCTCCGGGTTCTCCGGTTTCCTCCCACAGTCCAAAAAACATGAATCAAGGTCAATTGCATTCGCCAAATTGCCTATATAGTGTGTGTCTGTGTGAGTGAGTGTGTTCCCAGTGATAGATTGGCGCCCTGTCCTGGGTGTATCTGCCCAGAGTCCGAAATGTTCTCCCCTGGATGGGCATGGAGACCCTGGGGGGAGAACGTGGTATGTTTTGTCTGTCCACTACATAATTCAATTACAACTTATACCTACATTAGACATTAGAAGAAAATCTAAAGAACAGATAGATACAGCAAACAACTAATTTTTCATTAAAATTCCAAAAAACATTTATGATAAGTATTGTAAACAGAAGCAGAATGACATTCTTGACCATGTCACCTTGTTTTGTGGTTCCATGGTGTAATGGTTAGCACTCTGGACTCTGAATCCAGTGATCCGAGTTCAAATCTCGGTGGAACCTGTGTTGACTTTAAAAAAAATGATTTCTGAAAATTATTTAATAGAAATAAAGGGCAAAAACCTTTTAATTTACTGTCTTCATCCATTAAACTGTATTTCGAAGGCAAAGTATTTTTTACACTAGTTATTATTTAGAACAGTATTTTGATAATTAAATTTGCTGTTTTTTTTGCTGATCTAGCTTAGTTGGGAGAGCGTAAGACTGAAGATCTAAAGGATCCTGGTTCGAGACCAGGTTTCAAGTGTTTTGACTGTCTAGTTCAAAATTTTATAACAATTAACACATATGCTAGACAAATAAAATCAAAAGAACAGATTGAATACAGCAGAACACTTTTAAAAACCTGTATAAATAAGGATTGTAGACAGAAATTGTTTCAGTCAAAGGTTTGTGTAAAAAATTAAGTTTTTTATTATTATTAGTGTTTTTACTATTTCAGCAGTTGTCTCTTTTAAAGAGCAGACTTTAAACCTTTTATGTTTTCATACAATCCAGGACAGAGAGATGATATTGAAATGACACAATCTGAAAGTGTTTTGTAATAAACTGATATATTTTCTGTATGTATAAAATTGGATTAAATTTTAAATGGATCCTACATTTTTTGAAACATCAAAGAGACCTCTCTCTGTGCATCAACATCAGAATTTAACATTTTACAAACCTTAAAGAGGATCTGATGAAAACCAAAAACTGTATTAATACAAATATATTTTTTTATTATCTAATGATGGATTTTAGTGTCCACTATGTTTGTGGCCGAGAGGTAGTAAGTAATGAAGTGAATGTACTTTACTGGGCATTTCTGTCATTTTATATATTTTACTTCTACATTACATTTGGTCATTTAGCAGACACCTTTATCCAAAGCAACTTACAAGGTGAACACAGGATTAATCACAACAATGAGGGTTAAGGGCCTTGCTCAAGGACTCACAGTGGTAACTTCAGTGGACCTGGGATTTGAACTGTCAACCTTGATAGCCCAACACCCTAACCACTGAGCTACCGCATCGTCTCTACGTGTCAAAAGAAATCCCTGTACTTTTTACTTACTACATTTCTAAAACAGGTTCGTTACTTTATTTCTACTACATTTATTTATAGATCGATTACATTGATTTATTCTGTTCGTGCAGTTAATGAAGTTCAAATCTGAATCCTATTGGATGTTAAACGGCGGAGGAGGTGGGAGGTGAGGAGCGGTGCGAACTCGTGATTGGATGGCAGACAATAACCAATCATTATTTAAGCACGCTGGCTTAACAAACACCTCATGGTGAAGGAGATTGTTTTGTTCCAAATAATGAAGAGCTCATGCCATTTACAGTGACATGTTTGAAAATAACGTCAACAACCAAAAAGGAAAAAAATAAAGATGTATATTCCGATAGTCAGTAGAGGAAGTTTAAGAAGAGAATGAAATGAACAGGACTGTAAACTCAATAAATGATGATCTTCTTGATGTAAATACTTGAATTTTTTTTTTTAAAATTGTTTAATAATTTTTGTGAATAAAATAAAATAATAACAAACCCCAACTTGATAGCACTTTCTGTAAAGTCCACTAAAGAAAGATACCACAGTTGGAGCAGGTTAATCCTGAAACTAAGTATTTTTTGTTCAGTTTAATATTATGAGTATAATAATATAAAACAGTAAAAACATTCAAATGCTTATTTCTGAACAAAAATTAACGAATCATTGAAAATAAAGTTTGCCATGACCAGAGTTGCTGCAGGCACTAACCACTATGGCTGGGGCAAAAAAAAAAAATTTACTTCCAGCATTTTTGATGAGACATTTGAGTAATAGTAAAAGACTAATTTTAAAATGTTCCACCATCATTCTAATGTGCTTTATATTATGAATTATTGAATCTCTTATGGCTGAGATTTTATCTATGATAAAGCTGCTAATGCGAAAGCATTTTTGTGTTTCAATAATGCCCTTAAGAGCACTGTGTTTAAAGAAAATATTTCAACATTAAATGGTTTTTATTTTTCATTATTTTGGAAAAGTTATTTTCATTTCAAACCCAAACACTTTAGAGGTTTAGATTTTAGATTAATCGACTAATCGAAAAAAAAAATTAGATTAATTGATTGAAAATTTATTGTTAGGTGCAGCCATACTAACCGTGCTACGATCACGGCACACAACAATGCCATTACTGCACTCTTTCATAAAACTGGATGGTAATGAAACAGCAGCAATGTTTGCCCTTTTAAAGCTCTTATTTTGCCAATTGATCTCGGGACCTAAATAAAGCTCTCACATAGCAGGAACCCGGTTAAATTCCAAGGTGCAGGCCAGAAATCCAAACTGCAAGACCACATGCTACACTGATCCCATGTATGAACTTAATTTGATTGAGCTTAATTCTTTTAAATTTTACATTAGGGAAGAGCTTTAAAATCAACTGCTATAGTTTAAGCTACTTGTCAGTGAAGTAAATTTAGAGCAAAAACTGACTCTTTCTCTAACAATAAAATTCTTCCATCTAGTGGCCAAATTACAGAACGAATTTATAAAAAAAATTGCCGCAACTGTTTATATGCTGTTTCCATTAATCTGTGCTTTATGATTTAAAATAATGTTTTGTTTATCACGACTTGATACAAATGTGAAACGCTCATAGGTGTGTGTTATTGTCAATAATGTCACTGCTGGACACACGGGCGAAAAGGGACAAAGGGGAAATGGTAGAGGATCCAGTGATAGATTGTCGTCCTGTCCTGGGTGTATCTGCCCAGCACCCGAAACGTTCTCCCCTGGATGGGCATGGGGAACCCCCCCGCGACCCTAATATAGGATAAAGCGGAAGATAATGGATGGATGGATGGATGGATGGGTATGGTAAAGGAAAATTCATGGCCAGTTCCTTGGAAAATTAACAATTCTTTTGGCCACAATATCAACAATGTAAATTTTTTAAAATTTGAAAAACTTGAAAAATTGATTGCAATTTCAAATAGTTTTAAGTTATGGTGTTTGTTCTGTTGTTGTCTGATTCATTTCCCAAAGAAAGGCTGTTTGCCTTTAATACCACAACAAGATTGTTAAATTGGCCAATACAGGGATTGAACCTATGACCACACTCTAACAAACTGAGCTAATTGGACTGACAATGAGTGGAAACATTCCAGTCTGATAATTTTCTGTATAGATTCTGGGCTGGATTTGCATTGGAAAGTTTATAGTGAACATGTTCGAGAAGTATTGCCCTAAGAGAAGATTAAAACTTTCAGGTTGTGGGGAATTAGCTCAAATGGTAGAGCGCTTGCTTAGCATGCGAGAGGTAGCGGGATCGATGCCTGCATTCTCCATTGTAAGGCTCAATTTTTTTTTTTTTTTTTTGCTAGTGGCAAAGTCATGGCTGGTTCCTTGGAAAAGTTATTTTGGCCACAATATTAAGTCTATACATTTTTGGACTTGATGAATTTATTACAATTTTTAATTTGTTTTGTTGTGTTTGTTCTGTTATTGGTGTCTGTTTTATTGTCCTGAGAAAAACTGTTTGCCTTTAATATCACAAATTTTAATATCACAAAAAAAGGCTGATACAGGGAACCTAAGCCCTTGACATTATCAGCATCCCACTCTAAACAACTGAGCTAATCAGCCATCCAACCACAGCCAGAGCTCCAGACTGAACATTAGCTTTCTGGCTTCCAGGCTGGCTTTGCATTGGTAAGTTTATAATGATCATTTTTAGATCTATCGGCCTAAGAGAAAATATAAATTCCCAGGAGAAATGAGGAATTAACTCAAATGGTAGCGCACTCAGTTTGCAAGTGTGAGGTAGCAGGAACAACATCCGCATTCTCCAGTGGAAAGTTTAACATTATAGAGTGATCGTCTTAAGATATATCGACTTATGGAAAAATTGAAAGTTCTCGAAAGTTGAGTTAGCTCAATGAGTGGAGTGCTTGCTCAGTATGTGAGTGATTTTTATCGTAATCTTTTATTATGATAAAAAGCTCTACAATATATTTCATCAGGATAGAGCTGAATAATATATCAATATTTATCAGATCAATCAAATAATACACAATATTTTTCTCAGAAGATATACTATATAGACAAAATTAATTATTGTAGAATATAGAAGTGACAGGAGCACAAAATGGAGAGAGAACAGTGGCAGGGAAAAGCTAAAGGAAATAAAAAGATCAGTCAAAGGGAATCATTGCTGCATGATGAGAACAACTGATCAATCAGCACAAACTAATACAAATGTAGTCAGTGGAGCTGAACGCTGAGACAAGGAGCTGTCATACAATTTATGTTCAAATAGATTTGTAGCGGCGGCACGGTGGCTTAGTGGTTAGCACGTTCGCCTCTCAGCACTAGGGATTCCAGGTTCGAATCCCCATCTGGGTGGAGTTTTTGGAGTCCATGTTCTCCCGTGTCTGCGTGGGTTTCCTCCGGGTTCTCCATTTTCCTCCTACAAAAAAAAACATGGATCAAGTCAATTGTTCTCCAAATTGCCCCATGTAGAGTATGTTTGTGTGAGTGAGCGTGTGCGCCCTGTCCTGGATGTATCTGCCCAGCGCCTGAGACGTTCTCCCCTGGATGGGCATGGGGAACCCCACCGCGACCCTAATAGAGGATAAAAAATGAATGAATGAATGAATGAATGAAAGTCAATTGAGTTCTCCAAATTTCCCCATATAGAGTGTGTATGCGTGCGTGTCTGTGTGAGTGAGTGTGTGCCCAGAGATAGATTGGCGCCCTGTCCTGGGTGTATCTGCCCAGCGCCGAAACTTTCTCCCCTGGATGGGCATGGGGAACCCCACCGCGACCTTATATAGGATAAAAAGTGAAAGATAATGAATGAATTAATGAATGATTTGAGGTGTCAGCAACAAACTTACCAACAGAGGGCGCATTATAACAACCTTCCTCGTCAGTACAGTGTCTCTGCTTGTCATCCAGAAGTCTGTGGAATCTGATAAATAGAGATAGAAATAGAATTATTTTATTTATTGTCTCAGCAATAAGGAGTCCTCATTATAATAGTGTTCATTGATGTAGATGGCATTTCCTTAATTAATCAATATTTTTTAATAAAAAAAGTTTTTTGTCTGTTTATGGATATTAAAAGCAGAGAAGTCGACATTTATCCTTGAAGCTTCATGTAAATAGTTTTCATTAACAAAGTGTAAAAGCTAATTCTCCCCATCAGGGAATCGAACCCCAGTCTTCTACTGCGTGACAGGCAGAGATACTGTCCACTATACTAATGAGGACAATTGCCAAAAACTTTGCGTTAATAAGTACCTGAAATGTTAATTACCTCATTAATATTTGAGTTCTTTATATTTAAATATTGATATAAATATTTTCTTGTTTGTAGTTCATTTTGTAGAGAACAGAGACTTTATGTCAGTCTATGCACTAAGGTAAAAAAATGGAGCCTTTGATTTTGAGAAAGTTCACGGACAGTTCTCTATTTTTGTTTTGATTTCTGTTGACAGGCTCGTCATTAAGTTTTTAGCATCCATCAGAGACAATACATGCACAGCGTATTACAGTGTAATGTGCTTTAGTAATGTTTATTAATTTCATGGACATGTAATTGAGCACAAGCTCTTACTCTGGTTGTGGTTTATGTGTTCATTTATGTGTTCCACGATAAAAGAAACAAAAAAAAAAAGGAGATATTACAGGCACTGTGAGGAGTTTAGGAGATTTAATTCTATAGGTGACAAAAGCAACATTATATTAAATTAATACAAATGAAAACAAGTAATACATCTAAAAATATATTTTGATATTTCATCTTGTCAAATACAATAGATTTTAATAGAATAATTCAATTGAACCTTTAGTTATAACAAAAAAGTAAATACAGAGATAAAAGAAATAAAAGTGCCACATTCACACTACAGATCTGCAGAGGAGACTGAATGTTAACCTGTCAGTGTGTAACATTGGTTGCAGTAATTTATTTTTGCCAGGTGGGGGCTCCACAATACAAGTTATTACATACGCAGACTAAACTTACCATCTACATAAACAGTAACCTTGTAGTGCACTCAATTGTACTTTACACCTTCAGGATTAAGACTATACTTTCAGGGATCATTTCTATAGTTTGTAACTTGGAAATGTGATTAGAAAGTGTTGTGTCACCTTAACCATGATGAAGAATCAAGATACTCTCTTTTGAGCATGAATCAGATATGGAGTGATGAATTAGTTCATCTGCTTTATTTCTTTGATGAATGTTCCTTTTGCTTTTGGCAGAATGGAAGAAGAGAGTTTGTTCAGAGTGGTTATGATGTTCACAGTTTAAAACAGAAAAACTCTTTATGAACATTGTTATTTATTTGTTTATTATTTGTGTTAAATTCTTGCTATTATATTGTTTACAACACAAATCCCCAAGATGAAAAAGTAGTATATTAATGTACTGTCTGGGTCTTAAATGTACTTAATGAGATTTTGACATCAGAAGCCAACACTCACAAAACTCTCACTCTCTTCTTTTTTTTCTCTTACAGTCTCATCTCATCATCCATCCATTATCTTCAGCTTTATCCTCTATTAGGGTCGCGGTGGGCTTCCCATCCAGGGGAGAAAGTTTCGGACGCTGGGCTGGGCGACTTTTTTTTTCCGCATATTTTTTTTTTTTTTTTACATTTTATTTTCTAATAAGAACTCCTTTTGAACTAATTCATTCTGTTTTTTTTGTGTTTTTTTCTTTAGCAAAGCAACTTTGTGTCTTGTTTTGTCAAACAAACTTGAAACTGGAAACTCCATTCAGAATGGGATTCGAACCGGGAATCCCTAGCACTGAGAGGTGAATGTGCTAACCACTAAGCCACCATGCCACCCTCATCTCATCATCTTCCATTTAATCCTAAACTAGGGACTAGGGTAGAGGGGGGTTCCCCATGCCCATTTAGAGGGGAACGTTTCAGGTGCTGGGCAGATACACCTTGGACTTTTTTTTTCCAGTTCAATTCCACATGCTGCATCTTCTTTATTCTCTCTTTGCATGTTTGGTTTTCTTTACCAGTGTAACTTCTAGCAGGAAGATAATGAACGAATGATTCTCATAAAGAATTTCCTTAAAACAACCGACTCTGGTGGGACTCGAACCCACAACCTTTGAATGACCACAATACCTTAGAAGTCCAATGCGCTATCCATTGCGCCACAGAGCCAACTGTGTGCAAAACATGTACCAACAATGTTTACTCATTCTTTAATTTTTTTTTTTTTAAAATTATCATATAAATGGAAATATCCATCCATTATCTTACGCTTTATCCCCTATTAGGGTCCCGTGGGTTTCCCCATGCCCATCCAGGGGAGAACATCTCGGGCGCTGGGCAGATACACCCAGGACAGGGCGCCAATCTATCACTGGGCACACACTCTATATGGGGCAATTTGGAGAATTCAATTGACTTTGGACTGTGGGAGGAAACCGGAGAACCCGGAGAAAACCCACAGGGACACGGGGAGAACATGGATACTTCAACCAGATTGGGATTCGAAGCGGGAATCCCTAGCGCTGAGAGGCGAACATGCTAACCACTAAGCCACCGTGCCGCCTAAATGGAAACATATATTGCTTAAATGGTTTCGTAGTTAAATACTGTATATGTGTTTAGTGTTTTAACACAGATTCTGTCTCCTGACAGGAACTGACACAGAACCAAACCCAGTTGAAATGTGCGCATATTCACCTTACAGCGAAAACAACTTCTCTATGCTAAGTCCAAGGGTATTTTTATTTGCTAATTAATTAGTTTTATAACTTCACCAGATAATGTTATGTTACTCATTACCCACATTTTACACCATCTTAAATAGTGTCCCCTTAGCAGAGAGCACTTTAGAATATGCACATTATCAGATGTTCCCTATGTAATGCACTTTTTTACAGTAATATAACTAAATGAAATTGTGCACCTTTAGTTTCTGCACTCGCTGCATTTCTCAGTTCTCTCCATTAATTCTCACTCCATATTGTTCAGCACTGCTTAATGGTGGAATGATCTCACATTTACATTTAGTCATTTAGCAGATGCTTTTATCAAAAGCAACTTACCAATGAGAGAACAAGTCAGGAGTTAAGGAGGAAGCAGCTACACTAGAGTATTATCAATCCTGATCATTATCCAATATGTTTAAAGTGCCTTGATCATTCCACATTTTTTATTTTTTTTTTTTTCTATAATGCTGAGACATTTAGCATCTTCAAGAAACAAAACATTTATTTTCTGAAAGCACTTAAAAAAACGTGAGAGAATAAAGGATCTGTAGGGAGACATTTTAACATCATTATGGAGTTTATTCATTTATTGTAATATAGTTTGTTGTGGCTGTGATTGTGCACTCTTTTAAATTTTAATTTTAATTAGATTTCATAATAGACACCCTCATTATAAATTCATGGGTTTTTACCTGAGTATGAAGATGAAAAGTTTATGAACAGCTGAAGGCTGAACTATTCTTTTAGTACGGATAAGTGATTATTTTTTGAACTTAAATGACTTTTACACAGTCTTTTTCAAATTATTATTTCCCACAAAATCACTCTATTAGGTCACGGTGGGGTTCTCCATTTAGGGGAGAACGTCTCGGGCGCTGGGCAGATAGACCCAGGACAGTTACCTCATTCACCAGACTCTATATGGGGCAATTTGAACTCACTTGAATGTGGCTGTGTTTAAAAATCGGAGAAAAACAAATGTAATGAAGATGAACAGTAGAAATCATGGGGATTCAAAAGGTTGAATCCCTATTCTATTAGTACAGAAAGTGCTATTTTGTTGAAGCCACCTCAGATTTATTACACAGACTGTAAAATATTAAATCACAAAACACTGTAAGGACTGTAACTGTGACTTTAGTTTACTGAAGCTACATGTCTGCACTCTACTCTCTGCACTGGGTTCTTGTCATGTTCTGGAGAAATAGTTGATTCACAAGTAACAGAATTCACACTGACAATTGTTAAATAGATTAGATATAAACCTTAGTATATTTATTATAATTACAAAGAAGGGGGTCACAGTGGCTTAGTGGTTAGCACGGTCGCCTCTCGGCACTAGGGATCCCCGGTTCGAATCCCAATCTGGGTGGAGTTTCCGTGATCTACCCATGTCCGTGTGGGTAGTCCAAAATCCAAATCATGGATCCAAAATAATGGATCAAGTCAATTGAGTTCTCCAAATTGCCCCATATGTTGTGTGTTTGTGTGAGTAAGTGAGTGCCCAGTGATAGATTGGCGCCCTGTCCTGGGTGTATCTGCCCAGCACCTGAAATGTTCTCCCCTGGATGGGCATGGGGAACCCTCAAAACTTTGCTCAGTGTCTATTTTTATAATATTCTTCACATAATTTGTAATAAAAAAATTTTATGTAATTGTCTTAAATGTTCATTTTATCCAGCACACAGCTTAACAGATTTTAAGCTGATTTAGGTGAACAGACTTTTGGGGGCTCTGGCAACTCTGTTAGTTCTTCATTATCTGATGAATTTTAGTACAAGCTTTACAGTCGAATAATCAATATCTTTCAATTGTTGGCTTGATGAGTCAACTTACCTAGTACCAGTATTACTTTATCCACCATGTTTCTAATACATGGTGTATGTTGGAATTTATTAAACATAAAAAGACATGAATTGCATTATTTGTAAGGTTTTTGTTATACTTCGCAATGCTCTTTATTTTTGGAATCACATTTACTAATTTAATACTAATGATTTTTCTTGTACACTTGTTTGTCTATTCAGTAAAACGCATTAAATCCTCTCAGCGTTAGGGATTCCCGGTTAGAATCCCAATCTGGGTGGAGTTTCCATGTTCTCTCCGTGTCCACATGGGTTTCCTCCAGGTTCTCCGGTTTCCTCCCACAGTCCAAAAACATGGATCAAGGTCAATTGAATTCTCTAAATTGCCCCATATAGAATGTGTTTGTGGTAGTGAGTGAGTGTGCCCAGCGATGGATTGACGCCCTGTCCTCGGTGTATCTGTCCAGTGCCTGAAACATTCTCCCCTGGATGGGCATGGGGAACCCCATCGTGACCCTAGTAGAGGATAAAGTGGAAGATAATGGATGGATGGAAGAAGTGTATTATACAACAAACTCTTCAGTCATCGGATCTGAAATATCCAGGTTCTTATTCATTCATCTCATTTTAATTAGTGCATTATTAGACACAACTGTTCTTTGTATCAGGCAGCATGGTGGCTTAGTGGTTAGCACAGTTGCCTCTAAGCGCTAGGGATTTTTTATTCAAATCCCAGTCTGGGGAGAGTTTCCATATTCCCCCAGTGTCCAGGCTTTCCTCCGGGTTCTCCAGTTTTCTCCCACATTCCAAAAACATGGATCAAGGTAAATTGAATGCTTCAAATTGCCCCATATGGAGTGTGTTTGTGAGTGAGCGTGCTCTCAGTGCCCCTGGATGGGCATGGGGAACCCCCCTGTGACCCTAGTTGAAGATAATGGATGTGTCTTCTTTATATCTGCAAATAAGTTCCTTTATGTAGATATAAGATATGTAGATATATATACATTTTCTGACTTTGTACCAATATAGTTAATTTGGAAGGGCATTAGAGTGAATATCTAAAGCTCCCTAGATCAATCCTGGGTTAAGGCAGATCTTGACATCTTTTGTCTGTGCACTACATAATTCAAAATATAATAACAATCAATACCTACTTTAGACAAATTTAAGATAAAAAACAAGGATCAGTTGATTAATTGGAAATAAAGACATTTTTTGAAGAAGCATGCTGTGACCCAGATACGAACCGGATTGCTGCGGCAACCACACAGACTACTAACCACTATACGATCACTGCACACCACTCTGCCCACAAAGCAGCACTTTATAGAACCCTTTGAAGTTCTAATTTTTCCAGTTGATCGTGGGGCTTAAAAACAAAGTTCTCACATAGCGGGAGAAGCCTGCTAGATTTCTAGGTGACCACTGAGTCAAACTTCTGAACCATAGTAAGAGAGGGATATTTGTTTTAATCTGATGTTGAGTGCATTTGAAAGTATGGCAGACTGAAATCTGAGGTTTGAACCATATTCGCCATAATGCCCTTTTTTTCATTGATCCGGACATTGATGAAAAAGCAGTGCTTTCCAACGTTTCCAAATTCTAACTTTGGTAGACATTCATGGTATTTTAAAAAAAGCAACGTAAAAATAAAATCTTTCCCATACCGGGAGTTGAACCCGGGCCGCCTGGGTGAAAACCAGGAATCCTAACCGCTAGACCATATGGGACACAAAGTGTGTTTCTAAATTTGATTTAATTGAGCTGAATTCTTTTTGAGGTTCACTATTTGGAAAAAAGATATAGTTCATTAAGCCACCAGCTCAACCATGAACACACGGGCTGTTTGTCTAAAAAAACTGAATGTTAGATTTACATTCTGTTAATAAAAAACAACAAACAATATAACTTTTCTAATAAACATACAATTACCACATATAACATAACAGACCAATCTGACAAGTATTCTCAGCAATATTTATACAAACAGAGCACTTGCAAGAAGAATTCCGGGTGATCTTAGTAGACTTTGTTTGGTTCTCTACGAAAATTTGGAACAGGACTTTAACAATATTTATACCAAATACTAAGAAAGCAGTTGATGTTTTGAAAATAATGAAGCTGATCCATAATAGATTAGTATAAAGTATCATGACAGAATCATAACATATACTTAATAATATCAACATAAAATCAAAACACTGCATTAAAGAGTGTTTACAGTTTTATAAATAAGTGTAGTTCTTCTCTCACCTTCCATCATGTATTGTGCTGAATTACCACAGCATTAAAAACAGGCTAGAGCTATTTTAGAGTTTTAATTGTGACAGCAAACACAGTATAAAATATAGTGTATGAGAATACTATAAAACAGTAAACACACCCAAATGATTTTTTCTGATATAAAGAAAAAAAAATTCCAAAACTGATTAAGAATGTCTAGAATCTTCTGTTAAGAATCTAGAACCTTCTGACCCGTTGGCAAACAAGTTATCCATTGCGCCACTGGCCAACACCAGCCATGGAGATTTGGACGATTATTTGTTTTAATCTGATCTTGAGCACATTTGGCTAGGTATTCCTGGTTCGAATCCCCATCAGGGTGGAGTTTCCATGTTCTCCCCATGTCTGCGTGGGTTTCCTCCGGGTTCTCCGGTTTCCTCCCACAGTCCAAAAACATGGATCAAGTCAACTGAGTTCTCCAAATTGCCCCATATAGTGTGTGTATGTGTGCGTGTCTGTGTGAGTGTGTGCCCAGCGATAGATTGGCGCTCTGTCCTGGGTGTGTCTGCCCAGCGCCCTAAACGTTCTTTGCTGGATGTGCATGGGGTACCCCCCCTTGATCCTAGTAGAGGATTGCCCCATATAGAGTGTGTCTGTGTGAGTGTGTGCCCAGCGATGGATTGGCGCCCTGTCCTGGGTCTATCTGCCCAGCGCCCGAGACGTTCTCCCCTGGATGGGCATGCGGAACCCCACCGCGACCCTAATAGAGGATAAAGCGGGAGATAATGAATGAATGAATAATAATAATTATCTCCCGCTTTATCCTCTATTAGGGTCGCGGTGTGGTTTCCCTTGCCCACCCAGGGGAGAACGTTTCGGGTGCTGGGTAGATAGACCCAGGACAGGGCGCCAGTCCATCGCTGGGCACACACTCACTCACACAGACACACTCTATATGGGGCAATTTGGAGAATTCAATAGGCTTGTTCCATGTTTTTGCACTGTGGGAGGAAACCGGAGAACCCGGAGGAAACCCTCGTGGATACGGGGAGAACATGGAAACTCCACCCAGATTGGGATTCAAACCGGAAATCCCTAGCGCTGAGAGGCGAACGTGCTAACCACTAAGCCACCGCGCCAACCTTTATTAGAAAACAAAACATAAAAAAAATATTATTAACATAATATTAACATAACAACTATTAACATAATATTGACTTTAATTTTAAATATTGAATCAATGATTTAGGATAAAAGGCTGTAAGCTGAATCACTAACTCTCAGTGAGTCATAAAATCTAGAAGGTTGTACAGTTTGTTCTACACAGTTCTTTTAATCTGCTCTCTAATGTCATAAGATCCATGTTCACATCATGAGCTCTTTTTGTGGATCATGATTAGAACATTGTAAAGCTGCTTTCAGACAATGCACTGTTATAAAACGTGTTCTGTAAAGACACCTGAACTAAAACTCTTTGGCATGTTCTCCTGAATGAATGACTGCAGTAAACACAAGTGCAGGAACATGAGGCTTTTATAAAATAATTTTTCAGTAATAACGGAGCAGAGGTTTCCAAAGAGCTTGATCAAAAACAGAGAGGAACAGACAAGTTACAAACAGAGTAAGAACATGATTTAACTCTTAAACAGAAACTGAAATTGTAATCAGTTGGCACCTCCTTATATAGGTTTGAATCCTCCCAACTACGAATTTATTAGATGTTCAAATTGAAAGTGCACCTTTTGAAGGGTTATGGAAGTGACAGTCCTTCCCTTTTAAAGGTTAATGGAAGTGGTGTAGCCCCTGAAGGAACTGAGTCAGTTACACAGTGAGGACCGTCACAAGAAAATAAAGGAAAACCAAATTCTGTGGTAGTCATGGCCGAGTGGTTAAGGCAATGACTTCAAAATGCTTTGGGGTCTCCCTGCACAGGTTCAAATCCTGCTGACTATGAACTCACCAAATTGTTAATTTGAATGTGTGCAATCTTTTTAAAGGGTTAATGAAGTTGGGTTGTACCCAAAAAATATCCATCCATCCATCCATCCATTATCTTCTGCTTTATCCTCTATTAGGGTCGCTAGGGGGTTCCCCATGCCCATCCAGGGGAGAACGTCTCAGGCGCTGGGCAGATACACCCAGGACAGGGTGCCAATATATCACTGGGCACACACTCACTCACACAGACACACTCTATATGGGGAAATTTGAAGAACTCAATTGACTTGATCCATGTCTTTGGACTGTGGGAGGAGACCGGAGAAGCCGGAGGAAATCCACACGGACACGGGGAGAACATGGAAACTCCACCCAGATTGGGATTCGAACTGGGAATCCCTAGCGCTGAGAGGCAAACGTGCTAACCACTAAGCAAACGTGCCGCCCACCCAAAAAACATGAGTCACTAAAACAGTGAAATACTCTGTACCTCCAAATTTTTATCCAATGAACTACACTTCTGGATTCCTCTGAGAGAAAATAACAAAAACAATGATAATATGCAACAAGAGATGAAATTTATAACATTTATTACAGGATTCACTTCTCTTAAAATTTCAGCACATCATACATCATCTAAGTAATAACAGCAGCATAAAATCAACTAACAATACTACAGTATAACTGATGATTTACTATATGGGTATTTCATTAAAACAATAAGGCACAAGAGGGGGTGCATTACTGTGAATAATTTACAGAAAAGAAGTGTTATTGAGACATTTATAAAACGAGCAGTACCAGTCCTTTTCTGATTGGAGTCATTTGTCCGGCTATGACATAATTGATAATAATGCACATGTCTGACCGCTTGACAACACAAACTATGATTATGTTGCAGAAAACCAGTTTATTAACAATTTTTCTTTCAGTACATGAATTTATTTACCATATTTTATTATAGTGTGTTTGTAAAAAACACTTCTTGTACCTGTGGTTTATTCACAATAATACACCCCCTCTCATGCCTTTTGCTTTATAATGCACAAGCTTGGGTGCATATACATATAACAATATGTGATCACAATAAATGACTTGGCCTTTAACACCACCATTCAGTATTATAAATAAATGTTAATTTGTCCTCAATCACTACTATAGTGGCTTTCAGAGTAAAAACATCCCTGTTGTTTAATTGACTGTAGCTACTTATATGAATAAATGTAAAATGTTCAAACTTTACTTTGTGTCATTAAATCATCAAGAGAGTAAATTGGCAATATGTAACACAACAGCACAACTCAGTGTTATCCTGAGTGTGTGGTTACTGATTCAGTTCTGACTGAATGTACTGGTACATTATTGAACTTTATCCTTTACTAGAGCGTCTTTCAAACAATTATTAATACAGGAATATGGTTTCTCTCCTGTGTGAATACGCTGATGTGATTTTAGATTACTCTTTTGAGAAAAACTCTTCCCACACGGTGAGCAGAAATATGGTTTCTCTCCTGTGTGAAGGCGCTGATGAAGTTTTTGTCACGGTTTGTGTTGTCACGTGGTGTTTTGTGTCACGCCCCCGTAATCACGCGCACCTGGGATTAGTCACCATTTCCTTATAAATACCCTACACGCCCGTCACTCACTGCCAGTTTGTCTCGTGCCACGCGTTTTGCCTGCCCAGATACTACTAGCCCGTCCGTGCGATCCAAGTATTGGTTACCTCGTCCTGTGTTCCTGTCTGCCCGTGTATGTATTGTTATTCTCGCCGTCTAGTGCACTTCGTCCCGTTACCCTGTTAGTTTGTATTACTCCCCGTGTGACGTCATCTCGCCTCGCCTCACCTTATCCACATCCTGTGTTCTGTGTCTTCATCTGTGGATCAAATAAACATTGTTGTGACTGTACCTGCACCCAGCTCGTTGTCTCCGAGTAGCGGATCCGCCTCGCTCGATCGTAAGATCGTTACATTACAAACTGGCCAACATGGATCCCTCGGAGCGACGCGCTGTGGGGGCGGAGCCGGCATCACCACCAGCCGGACAGCAGCTCGACTCACGGCTAGAGCTGCTGTATAGTCGCCAGGAGGAACTGGCGGATCTCGTGAGCCAGTTATCCCTCCAGCTGCAGACTGCGCGCTCTGCGCCGCCCGCAGCGCCAGCACCGGTGACCACGCCTCCGAGCCAGGTACTGAACCCGCCGCCCGCGGTTGCCCCACGGTACGACGGTGCCGCGGTTCCCCCGGAGCCTTATGGGGGGGAGCTCCAACGTTGTCGGGGGTTTATATTCCAGTGCCAGCTTTATTTCAACATCCGCCCCGCGTGCTTCCCCACGGACGCCCATAAGATCGCGTTCGTCATCGGTTTGCTAAGGGGACGAGCGCTCAGCTGGGCGGAGGCGGCACAGGGACTGACGTCACCCCTGGACTCCTCGTTCGCCTCGTTTTTGGAGAGATTTCGTGCGGTTTTTGATCGGCCGGACTATACTGAGGACATTGAGACGCGCATACTCACAGTACGACAGGGGGCTCGTTCTGTGGCTGAGTTTGCTGTGGAGTTTCAGACCCTCGCCGCGGAGTCGGGATGGTGTGAGCGCTCACTCCGCGGCGTGTTCCGCCACGCACTCAGTGACCGCATGCGCGACGAACTCGCTATCCGCGACCGCCCGGACTCTCTCCAAGATCTTATCAACCTAGCCATACGTATAGACGGATGTATGAGTTTGCGCCGCCTAGAACGCCAGGTCCGCGCCCCCGCTCCGTCTCGGGGACCTCCGACACCCTCCAGGGACTCCCCCCAGCCCGAGCAGTCGGAGGAGGTGGAACCGATGCAGTTGGGACGCGCCGCCCTGGTCCCTGAAGTCCGGAACCGCCGTAGGGACCAGGGGCTCTGTTTCTACTGTGGTGGAGGGGGCCACCTGCTGCGAGACTGCACGGTGCGCCCAAAAGACCTGACTCGGCAGTAGGACTTGGGGTTCTGTCGAGTCCCCCAGTAAAACCCCAATCCCAGCGACTCAGCTTGCCGGCGACACTCACCATCCAGGAGAAACAGGTGACCGTAGACGTTCTATTAGATTCTGGGGCAGAGGAGAATCTGATAGACGTGGGCTTTGCTAATCGCTATGGTCTGATTGTTTCTCCTCTAGCGAATCCTCTCCACACCCTGGCGCTGGATGGCAGACGGCTGTCCCCCATCACCCACCGCACCTCGCCGACGCGGCTGATGCTGGAGGGCAACCACCAGGAGAGGATTTGCTTTGCGGTGTTCCAGTCCCCCGAGGCCCCCATCATTCTGGGATACCCCTGGCTCCGCAAACATAACCCCCACATAGACTGGATCAGTGGCCGCATTCTTACCTGGGGAACAAACTGTCACTCATCTTGCCTGCTCGCCGCGGCCCCTCCCTACAAACCTCCGCCCTCTAACACCCCCGGCCCTGTGGATCTCTCCTCGGTGCCCCAGGAGTACCATGACCTTGGGGAGGTTTTCAACAGGGACAAGGCATGCCAGCTTCCGCCTCATCGGTCTTACGACTGCGCCATCGACCTCCTGCCCGGTGCCCCGCTCCCGTCCAGCCGGATTTACCCGCTGTCCCGTCCGGAGAGAGAAGCCATGGAGAGGTACGTGTCGGAGTGTCTCGCCACCGGACTAATTCGACCCTCGACCTCCCCCGTAGGGGCCGGCTTCTTATTTGTCTCCAAGAAGGACGGCACCCTACGTCCCTGCATTGACTACAGGGGACTAAATGCTATTACGGTCCCCTACAAATACCCTCTGCCACTAACATCATCCGTATTTGAGTCTTTGCAGGGAGCAACCATCTTTACCAAGCTGGACCTGCGGAACGCCTACCATCTGGTCCGTATAAGGGAGGGGGACGAATGGAAGACGGCATTCAACACCCCCAGCGGCCACTACGAATACCGTGTGGTTCCCTTCGGCCTCAAGAACGCCCCGGCCGTGTTCCAGTCCTTGGTGAATTATGTGTTGCGGGACTTCCTGGACAGATTTGTCTTCGTCTACCTGGACGACATTCTAATCTTCTCCAGGACCCCCAGCGAGCACACCCGGCACGTACGACTGGTCCTGAACCGCCTGCTGCAGAACCGCTTGTTTGCTAAGGCCGAGAAGTGCAGTTTCCACCAGCGATCGGTACCCTTCTTGGGGTTCATCCTGTCACCGGGGGCTGTGCGACCGGACCCCGAGAAGGTGAGGGCCATCGCTGACTGGCCAACCCCCACTTCTAGGACGGAACTGCAGCGGTTCTTGGGGTTCGCCAACTTCTATCGGCGGTTCATTGGCAACTACAGTAGCATCACCGCCCCACTCACCGCCCTCACCTCCACCAAGGAGAGATTTCAATGGACCCAGAAGGCTCAAGTTGCCATGGACACCCTGAAGGACCGATTCACCACGGCCCCCATTCTAATCCAACCGGACCCATCCAAGCAATTCATTGTGGAGGTCGACGCGTCGGGTGCCGGAGTGGGGGCGGTGCTCTCCCAGAAGTCGGAGGAAGGTAGGCTTCACCCCTGTGCTTTTTTTTCTCGGAAGCTGACGACGGCGGAGAGAAATTACGACGTGGGGAATCGCGAGCTGTTGGCGGTGAAGCTCGCATTGGAGGAATGGCGACACTGGCTGGAAGGGGCAGCCCAGCCGTTCGTGGTATGGACCGACCACAAGAACTTGGCCTACATCCAGTCGGCCAAACGCCTGAACTCCCGTCAGGCTCGGTGGGCCTTGTTCTTTGGTCGGTTCCAATTCGTCATGTCCTATCGTCCCGGCACTAGGAACGCCAAGCCCGACGCCTTATCCCGCCTCTTCTCTGACGGTAAGGAGGAACCCTGCACTGACCCGATTCTCCCCCCCAGCCGTGTCATTGCAGGTGTGTCTTGGGAGATCCGGCGCATAATCGAGCGCGAGCTGACGAAGGATCCGGACCCTGGGCTGGGTCCTCCCAACCGGACCTTCGTGCCCTCCGCCGCTCGCACCGCAGTACTCAAGTGGGGGCATGAGAGTCGCTGGGCTGGCCACCCTGGGGGAGCGCGCACGGAGGAACTCATTCGGCGCCAGTTCTGGTGGCCGACCTTGGCCGCCGACGTCCGACAGTTTGTCGCCGCTTGTACCACCTGTGCGCGGAACAAGGCGTCGCATCAGCCCCCCGCAGGACTGCTTCAGCCGCTCTCCATACCTGGGCGTCCCTGGTCCCACATCGCTCTGGACTTCGTAACCGGCCTACCCAACTCTAGAGGTAAAACGGTTATTCTTACCATAGTAGACCGGTTCTCCAAGTCCGTGCGTCTAATTGCTCTGGCCAAGCTTCCCTCCGCCCTTGATACGGCCAAAGTCTGTTTTGAGCAGGTGTTTCGGATATCCGGCATCCCCAGGGACATCGTGTCGGACCGGGGACCCCAGTTCGTTTCCCAGGTGTGGAGAGCGTTCCATAAGTTCTTTGGAACCGATGTGTCGCTGACATCGGGGGGTCACCCACAGGCCAACGGACAAGCCGAGAGGGCCAACCAGCTGGTAGAGACCACCCTGCGCTGTATGTCTGCCCAACACCCAGAGCGCTGGAGTGAGAACCTGGCGTGGGCGGAATACGCGATCAACACCGCGCGCAGCTCCGCCACGGGGAAATCGCCTTTTGAGGTAGCACTGGGCTACCAACCCCCCCTGTTCCCCGAGGACCAGATCGAGACCAGTGTGCCTTCGGTGAACCAGCACATCCGCCGCTGCCACCGCACTTGGAGGAACACCTTGATCGCGCTCCGCCAAGCCCAGCGCTCCTACGCCGCCTCGGCCAACAGGAGACGCCGCCTGGCCCCCAGTTACAAGGTGGGGCAGCTCGTGTGGCTGTCCAGTAAGAACATCCCTCTCAGGACAGAGTCACGGAAATTGTCTCCCCGTTACATCAGCCCCTTTCCCATCTCCCGCATCATCAACCCTACTGCCGTCCGCCTTCAGCTACCCCGTTCTATGCGTATCCACCCCACCTTCCACGTTTCCCATGTTAAACCCGTCACGCACTCCCCGCTCAACCCCCCCCCACCCCGCCCAGCCCCAGCCCCCCGCCTGATTGATGGACAGCCCGCATACACTGTCCACCGACTGCTGGACTCCCGTCGCCGTGGCCGGGGAATCCAGTTCCTGGTGGACTGGAAGGGCTACGGCCCGGAGGAGCGTTCCTGGGTTCCCCGAGCGGCCATCCTGGACCCGTCCCTCATAGACAATTTCCACCGCCTCTTCCCGGACAAGCCATTTAGGGCGCCGGGAGGCACCCGTTGAGGGGGGGGTAATGTCACGGTTTGTGTTGTCACGTGGTGTTTTGTGTCACGCCCCCATAATCACGCGCACCTGGGATCAGTCACCATTTCTTTATAAATATCCTACACGCCCGTCACTCTCCGCCAGTTTGTCTCGTGCCACGCGTTTTGCCTGCCCAGATACTACTAGCCCGTCCGTGCGACCCAAGTATTGGTTACCTCGTCCTGTGTTCCTGTCTGCCCGTGTATGTATTGTTATTCTCGCCGTCTAGTGCACTTCGTCCCGTGACCCTGTTAGTTTGTATTACTCCCCGTGTGACGTCATCTCGCCTCGCCTCACCTTATCCACATCCTGTGTTCTGTGTCTTCATCTGTGGTCAAAAACTCTGCACCCAGCTCGTTGTCCACACTGTCCCACACTGTCGGTGTGAATGCGCTGATGACTTTTTAGAGTATCCTCAGAAAAACTCTCCCACACTGTGAAAATGGTTTCTCTCCTGTGTGAATGCCCTTTTTAGACACTCTTCCCACACTGTGAGCAGGAATATGGTTTCTCTCCTGTGTGAAGGTGCTGATGACTTTTTAGATTACCCGGCTGAGTAAAACTCTTCCCGCACTGTGAACAGGAATATGGTTTCTCTCCTGTGTGAATGCGCTGATGAGTTTTTAGATTACTCCGCTGAGTAAAACTCTTCCCACACTGTGAGCAGGAATATGGTTTCTCTCCTGTGTGAATGCGCTGATGTGTTTTAAGACCAGATTGAGTTGTAAAGATTTTTCCACACTGCACACAGAAAAAGTTTTTTTCTTTGATGGACATACACTGGTGTTTTTTTAATTCAGTCATTTTGGTAAAATTTTCATCACAACTTAAGTATTTAATTTTCTTCTTGGTCATGTCTTTGTGAGAATGCAGCGAGGTCATGAAGGGTTCCGCTTCTGTTTAGAGAACAATTTGTAAAAGTCAGACAACTAATTCAGTAATTAAACATGTTCATAATCAAACAATATATGAAAATAACTAACCAACAAGTCCTCGCTTTTTATACCGAAAATCAATATGAAAATCATTTAATCAAATGAAGAGCTGAGTTTTTTATTCAAATGAGTAGCTGCTTTGTATTTTTTTATTATTGTCATGTATAATGACCCATCACAAACATTTTTTCTGATAATGTATAAATCTATGAGAGTTTCTGTTAAGGTTCATCTTTACTCATATCCAGCATTCCCTCTGATATGTTTTGCTGCCTGGCAATTATTCTAATTGAAAACTTTAAAAGAGGTGGGCAGGAATAAAATGTTAATAAATAGAGATAATAAAATAATTACCTGAATCAATTTAAATTATTTTACAACATCAATAATGGAAAGCATGGAAATAAAACAAAAATGTATGTGCATGTTTTATGCATATGTGTATTAACCTTTAATTACAATTATTTGAAAAATAATTTTTATATTTATATAAATAGCACATACAATAAATACAAATTTAGGAATGTAGCAAACATGTTTTTGTCCTATTATGTCTGAGTTAGTTGCATGTAGGTTAATGAGTACTAATGTGTTAATGTGTTAAAGTCATCTTCTCAGTAACAGTAAGAATTTTAGAGTAAACCTTTTTCTTTTTCTACATTAAAAAATTTTACTGGACACAGTATCTGGAGAAATTTTTGAGAATTTTTTAAAACTTAAACTTTAGACAAGATAAAACTGTCATCATTTTGAACATGTAGCCCAATGTCCAATTACATATTATAACAGTGTTGTTTTAGTCAAATTTATGTCTAAATCAAGGGAACACATGTTTTTTCCAACATGCAATTTGTAATAAATTTGAACATATTTAAGAAAAAGTTGGGACAATATAAAAATGTTAATAAATTTGAAGTACAGTGCAGTATATGGACTGTTGAGCAAGGTCCCTAAAATCTCATTGCAACAGGGGTGTTGTATCATGTCTGGCTCTATACTTGGATGCGACCAGGTATAAGGTTAATGGCCAAATGATCAATTATAAGTGCAAAGACGAGCAGAATATCTGCAGCTTTCCAATTTTTTTACTTTTTAATATACAAAAATTATTCAAACAATTTACACAAGTTCAGTGCAGTCACAGCTGATACTGCTTCCCAAAAAAGCACTTACACACAAATGATCAATCAGTGCTCTTATTTAAAGTGATTTCAGTCTGTCTCTGAAAAATATAATTAGTTTAACTTGGAATTTATACTTTACCTCAACAAATATCACTTACCACAGAAATAGAAAGGTTAGAGCTCCTTTAGGGGTTTAATTGTGACAGTAAACACATCTAACAACTAATTTCTGATAAAAAAAATACTTAAAGTTTCCTAAATTGATTAATTGAAAATAAAGTCCTATTTTAATCATTACTTACCTTTATCCTTTGTGTCCTAACATGAAGTTGTTTGCAGTTTAGTTGAGGAGCAAGGCCCATGTGATGGCTTTATAAATGTTTCAAATAGTCAAAAATTTGGAGCAATTCACAGCCCCACCCACACTATCATTTAACAATAGAACTGAGAATTCTTCAGAATTTCTCCTGAAAGCCCTTTTACCATTTTCATAGTATAAGCATAAAGCATTCCATAGAAACTGAGAATGGTTGGATTAAAATTGGTTGGTTTTGAATTGGTTTGAAAGGAATACATGTTGGAGCATTAACATTCTTATGTACAGTTGGATTTGTATGATGTTTAAAAAAATGTTTGTTAATAAAACATTGCATTATTATTCAAAAAGGAAAGAGCTCAATTATACTGACAATAATCTACCTCAACTTTGAAAAATATCCCAAAGTTTTGCAATCAGTTCAGTTGTTTGGTTCAGTGTAAATCTCAGTATATTGCAAAAATTGATTGAAAATCAATAAATGTTGCTCAACTTCTCAGAACTTATAGTTAAATATAAATATTGTTGTCTGCAGTTGATGAAAGTTTCAGAGATGCTCTACAGAACAAAGGAAACTAAATGCATTCAGTCACTTCAAACTAACCCAAACTAATAGCACTTGCCACAGAAATACACAGGTTAGAGCTACTTTAGTGTTTTAATTGTGACAATAAACACGTCCAAGAACTTATTTCTGATAAAATACTATAAATTTAGTTTCCAAACCTGATTAATTAAAAATAATATTCCTTCCTAATTATAACTTACCTTTTCTTCTGTGTCCTAAAAAAGATGTTGTTGACCATTTAGTCTGTGGAGCATAGCTTGTGTGATGGCTTCATAAATTTTCAAAAGTAGCCAACCATTTGGAGCAATTCACAGCCCCACCCACACTATTATTTCACAATAGAACTGAGAAGTCTTCAAAATTAGCATAGAACATTCCAGATCAACTGGGACTGGTTGGATTTAAATTATTTTGAAAGGAGTTCATGTCTTGAAGCATTAGCATTCTAATGTCTCATAAATATTGTTGTCTGCATCAGGAATGCTTTACAGAACAAAGGAAGCTAATTGTAGTCAAAGTCACAGCTGATACTGCCTGAAGAGAAAACACTTAAAAATCTTATTTTGTAGATTACCTATCTGCATCTCAAGTCACTTAAAATGCCATAAGTGCCATAAATAGCACTAACCACAGCAAGATAAACAAGTTGAAACTAATTTTTAAAGTTTTAATTGTGATGCTACTCAATTAATCAGGCTCTTCTTTATGTAAAAAAAAGTTTAATAAATTGCCATGATTATCTAAACACTAACATACCCCAACTTAAAAGCACTGTAAAGTCCCCTAAAGAAAGATACCACAGATGACACAAGTTAACCCCTTAAGCCAACCCCTCTTTTTTCTACACATTTCCAAATATGCCGTTGCCACAGAATAATGACTCTTATTCTTGAACCCCTTTGTCTACAGACAGAATAGAATCACTCTTATTATTACTAATTTAGAAAAAAAAGTTTTAATGACACTATTTTATAAACATCTAAAAATAATTTGTAAAACAAATGTTGATAGAAAGCTTCAGTAAGCTGTTGCGAGGTTAAAACCCCAGTGAAGTTCTACACACACACACACACACACACACACACACACACACACACACAATGTGAACTGTATGTACAACAGAAAGACACAATGCTTATGTACTTATTCCTCTGACTCTCTGTCTGTAATGATAGGACTGAATTCTTTCTTCTTCCATTTTCATTCTGTCCTAATGAATTATTTATGCTATTTTTGTTTTAAATATTAAGAAAAACAATGTTTTGTATATACTATATAAGTGAACTAAAGCTCTGTGCTCAGTGTGTCCCCTTCCTCCTTCACACACGTGTATGAGAATGCTAATGAATAGAGGATGGGTGGTTTTACACACTGAGCGATCACACATGCAGAGAATCAAAAAAAAAAACATTTAAAAAATATTAAAAACACTTACATACCAAACTTGAACTGAATCACATCCTTAGTAATCGAACATTTCTACATCTTCTAAATCAATGCTTCAGAGTCTCTTTCCTCCGCATCCTCAATCAACAGTTTCCCTGTTTACCTATATTTTAAAGATATAATCGACTTCTGCACAAAAAAAAACATATAAGGCTGTATTTTATAGACCCTTGAAGCTGTCTCTGTGATTGATTTGTGGCATTTTAGCGCTTACAGTCGGAATAAGAGATTAATAACGGTAAGTCTTCACAAGCACTTGTATTAATACAAGCACATAAATTTGACTAAAATAACACAGTTATAATATTTAAATTGGAGATTAGGTTACCTGTTCAAAATGATGACAGTTTTATCATTAAAATTGTTTATGACAAAAACAAAAAAGAAATGCTACAAATCGCTACAAATTTACAAAATCGTAAGATGCCGGTGGAGTCGAGCCTAAAGGTCCTAAACTTTTTTGAATTTTATTATTTATGAAAGCTGCATGTTATGTCATCAGACCGGATGTTATCAGTATAATGCTTTACAGCAAAGGACACTGATAATTAAATCAAAATAAAGATAATCAATATAAAATGCATACCATATTTAAAGTGACCTCTCTTCTGTAAGCAGTAATTTTAACATTCATTATTAGACGTAGGCGCTCAAAAAGAGTTAAGTTTAAAATTAAAAACTTAAAAATGCCACCACCACAAATAGCACTTACCACAGCAAGATAAACATGTTGGAACTATTTTTTAGAGTTTTAATTATGATGCTACTCAATTAATCAGGCTCCTCTTTATGTAAAAATAAGTTTAATAAATTGCCTACTAACATTACACTAACATATCCCAACTTAAAAGCACTTTCTGTAAAGTCCCATAAAGAAAGATACAGTTGACACAAGTTAACCCCTTAAGCCAACCCGTCTTTTTTCTACACATTTCCAAATATGCCATTGCCATTGCATAGTGCACTTCATTATTAAATATACATTTGTTTATACAGTTCAAACTTTCTCTTCTTTGTATAACTAAGTGCTGTAAATGTACATCTGTACCTACTGCCATCTTGTGGTGAAAACTGTCAACATCTCATTTACATTTTTACCATCAAATTGACATAAACGCTTAAAAGTCCTATCATTACAGACATTATAAGTACATAAGCATTGTGTCTTTCTGTTGTACATACAGTTCACATGTGTTCTAACTTCGCATCAGCTTACTGAAGCTTTCCATCAACATTTGTTTTACAAATTATTTTTAGACATTAATAAAATAGTCCCATTAAAACTTTTTTTTCTAAATTAGTAATTACAAGAGTGATTCTTTTCTGCCTGTAGACAAAGGGGTTCAAGAATAAGAGCCATTATTCTGTGGCAATGGCATATTTGGAAATGTGTAGAAAAAAGAGGGGTTGGCTTGGCTTCGCTTGCTTCAACTGTGGTATCTTTCTTTAGGAGACTTTACAGTGCTTTTAAGTTGGGGTATGTTAGTGTTTAGATAATTAAGGGAATTTTTTTTTACTTATTTTTACATAAACAAGAGCCTGATTAATTGAGTAGCATCATAATTAAAACTCTAAAAAGTAGTTCCAACCTGTTTTTCTTGCTGTGGTAAGTGCTATTTGTGGTGGTGGCATTTTTAAGTTTTTAATTTTAAACTTAACTCTTTTTGAGCGCCTACGTCTAATAATGAATGTTAAAATTACGGCTTACAGAAGAGAGGTCACTTTAAATATGGTATGCATTTTATATTGATTATCTGAATTTTGATTTAATTATCAGTGTCCTTTGCTGTAAAGCATTATACTGATAACATCCGGTCTGATGACATACATTTACATTTAGATTTACATTTAGTCATTTAGCAGACGCTTTTATCCAAAGCGACTTACAAATGAGAACATTACAAGTCAAGACATAACATGCAGCTTCACTCTGAGTTTTCGTAAATAATAAAATTTGAAAAAGTTTGGGACCTTTAGGCTCGACTGCGCCAGCGTCTGAACGATTTTATAAATTTGAATTAGCATTTTTTTTTGTCTTTGTCATAAACAGTCATCAAATACACCATTTTGAAGATAAAACTGTCAATCTCCAATCTCTAATTTAAATATTATAACAGTGTTATTTTAGTCAAAATTTTTTAGTTTGTTTTAATACAAGTGCTTGTGAAGGCTTACTGTTATTAATCTCTTATTCCGACTCTAAGTGCTAAAATGCCTCAAATCCACCACAGAGACAGCTTCAAGGGTCTATAAAATAGAGCCTTATATTTTTTTTTGCACAAGTCGATTATATCCTTAAAATATAGGTAAACAGAGAAACTGTTGATTGAGGATGCAGAGGAAAGAGGCTCTAAAGTATGGATTTAGAAGATGTAGAAATGTTTGATTAAGGATATGATCCAGTTCAATTTTGGTATGTAAGTGTTTTAATATTTTTAAATGTTTTTTATGTTCATTCTCTGCATGTGTGATCACTCAGTGTGTAAAACCACCCATCCTCTATTCATTAGCATTCTCATAAACATGTGTGAAGGAGGCAGGGAGGGGAGTCTGTTTACACACTGAGCACAGAGCTTTTATTCACTTATATAGTATATACAAAACATTGTTTTTCTTAATATTTAAAACAAAAATAGCACAAATAATGCATTAGGACAGAATGAAAATGGAAGAAGAAAGAATCCAGTCCTATCATTACAGACAGAGAGTCAGAGGAATAAGTACATAAGCATTGTGTCTTTCTGTTGTACATACAGTTCACGTGTGAGTGTGAGGTGTACATAAGCATTGTGTGTGTGTGTGTGTGTGTGTGTGTGTGTGTGTGTGTGTGTGTGTGTGTGTGTGTGTGTGTGTGTGTGTGTGTAGAACTTCACTGGGGTTTTAACCTCGCAACAGCTTACTGAAGCTTTCAATCAACATTTGTTTTACATATTATTTTTAGATATTCATAAAATAGTGTCATTAAAACTTTTCTAAATTAGTAATAATAAGAGTGATTCTATTCTGTCTGTAGACAAAGGGGTTCAAGAATAAGAGTCATTATTCTGTGGCAACGGCATATTTGGAAATGTGTAGAAAAAAGAGGGGTTGGCTTAAGGGGTTAACTTGCTTCAACTGTGGTATCTTTCTTTAGGGGACTTTACAGAAAGCGCTATTAAGTTGGGGTATGTTAGTGTTTAGATAATTACGGCAATTTATTAAACATATCTTTAATTTTACATAAAGAAGAGCCTAATTAATTGAGTAGCATCATAATTAAAACTCAAATTAAACTAAAAGTAGTTTCAACTTGTTTATCTTGCTGTGGTAAGTGCTATTTGTGGTGGTGGCATTTTTAAGTGACTTGAGTTACAGATAGGAAATCTACAAAATAAGATTTTTTTTTTGAGAAATCTCTGAACTGATGATACATTGCATGTACAGTGTTTTTCTTTGGGGCAGTATCAGCTGTGACTTTGACTACAATTAGTTTCCTTTGTTCTGTAAAGCATCCCTGATGCAGACAACAATATTTATGAGACATTAGAATGCTAATGCTTCAAGACATGAACTTTCAAAACAATTTCAATCCAACCAGTCCCAGTTGATCTGGAATGTTCTATGCTAATTTTGAAGACTTCTCAGTTCTATTGTCAAATAATATGTGGTGTGAGTGGGGCTGTAAATTGCTCCAAATGGTTGGCTACTTTGGAAAATTTATGAAGCCATCACACAAGCTATGCTCCACAGACTAAACTGGTCAACAACATCTTTTTTAGGACACAAAAGATAAGGTAAGTTATAATTAGGAAAGAATATTATTTTCAATTAATCAGGTTTGAAAACTAAATTATAGTATTTTATCAGAAATAAGTTCTTGGACGTGTTTACTGTCACAATTAAAACACTAAAGTAGCTCTAACCTGTGTTTTTCTGTGGCAAGTGCTATTAGTTTGGGTTAGTTTGAAGGGACTTTGAATGCAATTAGTTTCCTTTGTTCTGGAAAGCATCTCTGAAACTTTCATCAACTGCAGACAACAATATTTATATTTAGCTATAAGTGCTGAGAAGAAGCAACATTTATTGATTTTTAATCAATTTTTGCAATATACTGAGGTTTACACTGAACCAAACTGAACTGATTTGCAAACTTTGGGATACCTTTTCAAAGTTGGGGTAGATTATTGTCAGTATAATTGAGCTCTTTCCTTTTTGTATAATAATGCAATGTTTTATTAACAAACATTTTTTTAAACATCATACAAATCCAACTGTACATAAGAATGTTAATGCTCCAACACATGTATTCCTTTCAAACCAATTTTAATCCAACCATTCTCAGTTTCTATGGAATGTTTTATGCTTATACCTATGAAAAGGGCAAAAAGGCTTTCAGGTGAAATTATGAGGAATTCTCAGTTCTATTGTTAAATAATAGTGTGGGTGGGGCTGTGAATTGCTCCAAATGGTTGACTAATTTTAAACATTTATAAAGCCATCACATGGGCTTTGCTCCTCAGACTAAACTGCAAACAACTTTATGTTAGGACACAAAGGATAAAGGTAAGTAATGACTAAAATAGGACTTTAATTTTAATTAATCAATTTAGGAAACTTTAAGTATTTCTATCAGAAATTAGTTGTTAGATGTGTTTACTGTCACAATTAAACCCCTAAAGGAGCTCTAACCTGTCTATTACTGTGGTAAGTGATATTTGTGGAGGTAAAATATAACTTCCAAGTTAAACTAATTATATTTTTCAGAGACAGACTGAAATCACTTTAAATAAGAGCACTGATTGATCATTTGTGTGTAAGTGCTTTTTTAGGAGGCAGTATCAGCTGTGACTGCACTGAACTTGTGGAAATTGTTTGAATAGTTTTCATATATAAAAAGTAAAAAATTTGGCAAGCTGCTGATCTTCTGCACTTATAATTGATCATTTAGCCATTAACCTTATACCTGGTCGCATCCGAGTATAGAGCCAGACATGATACTACACCCCTGTTGCAATGAGGTTTTAGCGACCTTGCTCAACAGTCGACTTGGGATTGAAACCTTCAGACTGATAGCCCAACGCCCTAACCACTGAACTACCACTCTTTTCTTCTCATTTTAAAATCCAAATCATGATTACAATCCTCTGTGAACTTTACATCGTTTTCAAACCTTATTTTTATCCCTGAATTGCACCGGCGACAACTATGTTTACAATGTGTTGTAAGACAGAAATGCAGGAATTAATAAGCAAATTAAATGAAATTGATTGAACAAAACATAAAAAACCTTGGGTTCATTCTTAATTCATATTTAAGTAAAACTGCAAATTTATTTGCATTTTTATATTGTCCCAACTTTTTCTTAAATATGTTCAAATTTATTACATATTGCATGTTGGAAAAAACATGCAATATGTGATTTAGACATAAATTTGACTAAAACAACACTGTTATAATATGTAAATTGGACATTTGGCTACATATTCAAAATGATGACAGTTTTATCTTGTCTAAAGTTTAAGTTTTTTGTCCAGTAGAATTTTTTAATGTAGAAAAAGAAAAAGTTTACTCTAAAAAAAGTGTTACTCTAGAAAAAGTTTACTCTAAAATTCTTAATGTTAGTGAGAAGATGACTTTAACACATTAACACATTAGAACTCATTAACATCCATGCAACTAACTCAGACATAATAGGACAAAAACATGTTTGCTACATTCCTAAATTTGTATTTATTGTATGTGCTATTTATATAAATAATAAAAATTATTTTTCAAAAAATTGTAATTAAAGTTAATACACATATGCATAAAACATGCACATACATTTTTGTTTTATTTCCATGCTTTCCATTATTGATGTTGTAAAATAATTTAAATTGATTCAGATAATTATTTTATTATCTCATTTTTAAATTAATAAATTATTTTATTATAACATTTTATTCCTGCCCACCTCTTTTTTTCTGCCCACCTCTAAGTTTTCAATTAGAATAATTGCCAGACAGCAAAACATATCAGAGGATATGAGTAAAAATGAACCTTAACAGAAACTCTCATAGATTTACACATTATCAGAAAAAATGTTTGTGATGGGTCATGATACATGACAATAATAAAAAAAAAATCCAAAGCAGCTACTCATTTGATTAAAAAACTCAGCTCTTTATTTGACTAAATGATTTTCATATTGATTGTCGGTATAAAAAGTGAGGACTTGTTGGTTAGTTATTTTCATATATTGTTTGATTATGAACATGTTTAACTACTGAATTAGTTGTCTGACTTTTACAAATTGTTCTCTAAACAGAAGCGGAACCCTTCATGACCTCGCTGCATTCTCACAAAGACATGACCAAAAAGAAAATTAACTGCTTAAGTTGTGATGAAAATTTTACCAAAATGACTGAATTCAAAAAACACCAGTGTATGTCCATCAAAGCAAAAAACTTTTTCTGTGTGCAGTGTGGAAAAATCTTTACAACTCAATCTGGTCTTAAAACACACCAGCGCATTCACACAGGAGAGAAACCATATTCCTGCTCACAGTGTGGGAAGAGTTTTACTCAGCAGAGTCATCTAAAAAGTCATCAGCGCATTCACACAGGAGAGAAACCATATTCCTGCTCACAGTGTGGGAAGAGTTTTTTACTACTAATCTAAAAAGTCATCAGCGCATTCACACAGGAGAGAAACCATATTCCTGCTCACAGTGTGGGAAGAGTTTTACTAAACAGAGTCATCTAAAATGTCATCAGCGCATTCACACAGGAGAGAAACCATATTCCTGCTCACAGTGTGGGAAGAGTTTTACTGTACAGAGTCATCTAAAAAGTCATCAGCGCATTCACACAGAAGAGAAACCATATTCCTGCTCACAGTGTGGGAAGAGTTTTACTCAAGAGGGTAATTTAAAACGTCATCAGCGCATTCACACAGGAGAGAAACCATATTTCTGCTCACAGTGTGGGAAAAGTTTTTCTGAACAGGGTACTCTAAAAAGTCATCAGCGCATTCACACAGGAGAGAAACCATATTCCTGCTCACAGTGTGGGAAGAGTTTTACTCAGAGGAGTTATCTAAAAAGTCATCAGCGCATTCACACAGGAGAGAAACCATATTCTTGTTCACAGTGTGGGAGTTTTTTAGAATATAGTAATCTTTCACCAGCGCATTCACACAGGAGAGAAACCATATTCTTGTTCACAGTGTGGGAAGAGTTTTACTGTGCAGAGTACTCTAAAACTTCACCAGCGCATTCACACAGGAGAGAAACCATATTCCTGTTCACAGTGTGGGAAGAGTTTTACTGTGCAGAGTACACTAAAACTTCACCAGCACATTCACACAGGAGAGAAACCATATTTCTGCTCACAGTGTGGGAAGAATTTTACTCAGCAGGGTAATCTAAAACACCACCAGCGCATTCACACAGGAGAGAAAACATATTCCTGTATTAATAATAGTAGTGATTGAGGATAAATTAACATTTCTTTATAATACTGAATGGTGGTGTTACAGGCCAAGTCATTTATTGTGGTCACGTATTGTTATATGTATATGCACCAAAGCTTGTGCATAATAAAGCAAAAAGGCATGAGAGGTTGTGCATTATTGTGAATAAACCACAGGTACAAGAAGTGTTTTTACATACATACTATAATAAAATATATTGAATAAATGCATTTACTGAAAGAAAAATTGTTAATAAACTGGTTTTCTGCAACATAATCATAGTTTGCGTTGTCAAGTGGTCAGACGTGTGCATTATTATCAATTATGTCATGGCCGGACAAATGACTTAGCCAATCAGACAAGGACTGGTACTGCTCATTTTATAAATGTCTCAACAACACTTCTTTTCTGTGAATTATTTACAGTAATGCACGCCCTCTTGTGCCTTATTGCTTTAATGAAATACCAATGTAGTGAATCATCAGTTATACTATAGTATTGTTAGTTGATTTTATGTTGCTGTTACTTACTTAGATGATGTATGATGTGCTGAAATTGTAAGAGAAGTGAATCCTGTAATAAATGTTATAAACTTCATCTCTTGTTGTATATTATCATTGTTTTTGTTATTTTCTCTCAGAGGAATCCAGAAGTGTAGTTCATTGGATGAGAGTTTGGAGGTACATCTGTACTTTTCATGTAAAATCTCTTACTAATGACTCACCCTGAACTTCCATCTGAATAAAATCCTGAAGTCTCTGTGCATTAAAGTATAAGAACACACAACCTGCTAAACATTAGGTATCTCTATATGCTGCAGAGGGATACTGATGAAACGGTTTATGAATATCCGGTTGCAAGATGAGCAGCACGTTCGTCTTAAGTTCATGCCCTAGGAGAAGTCCTCTCATGCACTACTGCTTATGCCATACAGTAGGAAAATTAAAGTATATAAACCGAATCTTTGAGAATCAGAGCTCTCGGGGGATAGCAACAAGTTGTTATCACCCATATTTTATTGTTTGCTATTTACTCTGTATTTTTCCATTTTTGGGAACATTCTGGCTCCTGGCTGCTTATTTGAACGCAACACTCTATATGCTGCAGAGGGTGGCACGGTGGCTTAGTGGTTAGCACGTTCGCCTCTCAGCACTAGGGATTCCTGGGTCGAATCCCCATCTGGGTGGGGTTTCCATGTTCTCCCTGTGTCTGCATGGGTTTCCTCCGGGTTCTCCGGTTTCCTCCCACAGTCCAAAAACATGGATCAAGTCAATTGAATTCTCCAAACTCCGAACCCCCTCGCGACCCTAATATAGGACAAAGGGGAAGATAATGAATGAATATATGCTGCAGAAGTTTCAGCTGATTCAATGTGGTGAACTGTTACACTCCATGTTTCCAACATAACACTTCTCATCAGGATTCTCATCATTAAGTATTTCCCCAGGGAGGGCATGGTAGCCAAGTGGTAAGGCGTTGGTCTCGTCAACCAAAGATTATGGGTTTGAGTCCCATTCATGCCTTTAAGCATTTTATCAATAACATAAAAACACACATTTAAATATCTGAGATTATTCTAAGAGATCAGTTTGAGCTGAGTTCATAAGAAGCAAAACTATCTCTTAATGATATGTCATTGAATAAATAAGTGAACTACTGTATGGTGATTAGTACATACACTGTACAATTTATTAATGGATGTTTTAAAGTAGTGATCTTAACTTTTTATCTGACTGTTTTTTCTTATCTATTCTGATCCTGTTACTGTATAAAACTTAAAACTGTTTAAAACTTAAAACGCAGGAGCCTTGGAGTGCCTCCTGAAGCGCTGGAAGAGGTAGCTGGAGATAGGGATGTCTGGGTTTCTTTGCTCCCTGGACCCGGATTAGCGACAGATGAAGGATGGATGGATGGATGGTCTTTTTCTATAAACTTTAAAAGTTGTGTCATAAGAAAACTTAAAGCTACATTAGGTCTCTCACAGCTACAGTGAGACTCAAAGTCCTGGGTTTCTGTAAAACTGTTTTGATCTGATTTTGATCCTGTTTCTGTTTAAGAATTAATTCATGTTCTTACTCTGTTTGTAACGTGTCTGTTCCTCTCTGTTTTTGATCAAGCTCTTTGGAAACCTCTGCTCCGTTATTACTGAAGAATGATTTTATAAAAGCCTCATGTTCCTGCACTTGTTTCCTGCATTCATTCATTCAGGAGAACATGCCAAAGAGTTTTAGTTCAGGTGTCTTTACAGAACACTTTTTATAACAGTGCATTGTCTCAAAGCAGCTTTACAATGTTCTAATCATGATCCCCAAAAAGAGCTCATGATGTGAACATGGATCTAAACTTATGACAGTAGAGATCAGATTAAAAGAACTGTGTAGAACAAACTGTACAACCTTCTAGATTTTACAACTCACTGAGAGTCAGTGCTTCAGCTTACAGCCGTTTATCCTAAATCATTGCTTCAACTTTTAAAATTAAAGTCAATATTATGTTAAAAGTTGTTATGTTAATATTATGTTAATAATATTTTTTTTATGTTTTATTTTCTAATAAAGGGCGGCACGGTGGCTTAGTGGTTAGCACATTTGCTTCTCACCGCTTGGGATTCCCGGTTCGAATCCCAAACTGGGTGGAGTTTCCATGTTCTCCCCGTATCAGCGTGGGTTTCCTCTGGGTTCTCCGGTTTCCTCCCACAGTCCAAAAACATGGATCAAGTCAATTGAGTTCTCCAAATTGCCCCATGTAGAGTGTGTTTGTGTGTGTGTCTGTGTGAGTGAGTGTGTGCCCAGCGATGTCCTGGGTCTATCTACCTAGCACCCGAAACGTTCTCCCCTGGATGGGCATGGGGAACCCCACCGCGACCCTAATAGAGGATAAAGTGGGAGATAATGGATGGATTTTAAGAATTCCTTTTGAACTAATTTATTCTGTTCTAACGTTTTCCTTAACAAAGCATCTTTGTGTCTTAAATAGATCCACAAATCTTAGTTCACTATCTAATATAAGTGATGTTAAGGGTGTTAAACACAGGATGTAAAGCTGCATTTAGTGCACTTCCTTATTAAATATGTATTTGTTTATCCAGTTCAAACTTTCTCTTCTTTGTATACCTAAGCGCTAAATGTACATCTGTACCTACTGCCATCTTGTGGTAAAACAATGACATCTTATATTTACATTGTAACCATCAAATTCCCAAAAAAATATATTAAACTGTGCACATTTTATTACATTTAGTTAATGAAACTAAATATAATAAAATGTGCACAGTGGCACAGTGTAACTTAAGGGACAGTTGATTATATAACATGAAAAATCTATTTAACTCACAACGTGAAGGACTTTAAGAAGAGGAATTTTAATAACTGCTGCCACCTTGTGGAATAAAACTGCAATAACCCATAAACTAAACATCATGATAACTCAATTATTAATTTATTGTTATTTATCTGATCACTTCAGTGTTTTATTATTATTAGTGTTTTTTTTTTTTTTTTTTTTTTTTTTTTTTACTATTTCAGCAGCACTCAGCCCTTAAACCATTGTTTCATAGAACTAGATGTTAATGAAACAGCAGCAATATTTACCCTTTAAAGTTCTAATTTTGCCAGTTGATCTTGGGGGATAAAAATTAAGCTCTCACATAGCGGGAGTGAAAACCGGTTAGACTTCTATCAACTTAAATCAACAGGTATATTTTAAGTTACTTGTCAGTGGAGTTAAGTTAGGACAAATGCACTAAAAACTGACCATAGAGTCAGCCAGTAGTCAAAACTAGAACCTTCTGATCCATAGTTAGACGTATTACCCCAGCACCACTGACCCACACCAGTTATGGCGATTAAGTTTGGAGGAGTATTTGTTTTAATCTGATGTTGAGCGCATTTGAAAGTATAGCAGACTGTAATTCACCAAGATAAGTGTAAGGAGGGTAGACATACAGACAAGAACACATACTCAAGAGCTGAGGTTTGAACCTGGAGGTTCTCAACCAAATTCAAAGACCTGACATGTCATATATTACTGTTCCAATTAAAATAAAATCAGCCTTGTTGCTGGAAGAGTTCTCAAACTAAGGATAAAGGCAGATTTTGTGTTCTTAGCAGCTTGCCACAACCCAAATTCCACCCAGGGTTGCTGAAGTCGTGATGCAGAATACAAAAAAAATTGGGTTACAGGACGCCATAATGCCCTTTCAAAAGTCTTTCATTGATCCGGACTTCGATGAAAGCATCATTGGTTTTCCAGGGAACCCCCCATGACTTTACCTCCAGCAAAAAAAAAAATAATTAAAGTTACATTGGAGAATGCAGGCACTACCTGACCAAGCTGGTTCCAGTGGATGCATCAACTGGACTTCAATACCCCAGCCATTATAGACACTTCATCCTTAAGATGTTCACCTTTGTGGAACCTGACTCCATGGCTCCTCTACAAGAGACGGTTACGATTTCCAAACTTGTAATCGTTCACATCTATGATTAAAAAAATGGTTGATTAAAGTTTGTCTTTTCTCTCAGATCTTCATCCACTGCAGTACAACTGTGTGTGTTCCGAGTCCAATGAACATCTGTCAGCCTCAGTGCACAATGCAAATCACATATTCTGAGTTGTCGTGTGTGGTTTTGTAATCTGACAAAGAATCCTTAAATGTTTTAGGAAAATAAAAATTAAGGTGCAAATTGCAGATGAAGCTCATGTAACACAGCAACTCTGCAGATAAGCTTGTGTTGAGGGGATGTAGCTCAGTGGTGAATCGTTTACTTTCTAACAATCAGCCTTCAATTT